>OZ012710.1:29682824-29806407 GCA_963942595.1 Cylloceria caligata | reverse complement strand
CTCTCTCTCTCTCTCTCTCTCCTCCTCTCTCTCTCTCTCTCCTCTCTCTCTCTCTCTCTCTCTCTCCCTCTCTCTCTCTCTCTCTCTCTCTCTCTCTCTCTCTCTCTGTAAGTATAAGAAGTCACTTACCTTTTCGGTCTTCAAATTTTAGCTTGGTTCTGCTGCGTTCTGCCTCCGGGCATCTTGTTTCAGGACAGAAGCTTGCACAATTCAGCTTTTCAACCATTGAGCTATTAAACTCCACTGGAAAACGGTTTCATGCTCTGTGTAAATGGATGAAAATTTGACAAGATTACTACAGCACAACGGATAATTCTCTTCACAGAGCTCGACCGGGCTTGACGGGCGACGCATGCGCGATATCTTGGCACATCAGTTCTCACAACAGTCAATCAGTTATGATCACCTACACAACTTCATTGGCCAAGTAGCAACGTCACCTCTACTCGCGCAAGATACATCACTAACACCTTCTCTGTCACCGCTCAGGATTGCACTAAGGAGCTCTACGATCCTAAATGATTGTCTTCGTCGTATAACTTCGCGCCTACTCACCTACGTCAACGCATCCATTATAACGAGTACGTAAGTGCATTGCAGTGCCTGATGGTTCTCACTATTCAGAGACGGTACTATTTCTGACATACTTAGGCCTTTATACATAAATATCTATACAACGAGCCCACCTGACTCTTACTGCGCTCTATCTTTGTTTACTTTATGAACGTTGATTGTGTGCGAGCACGTGTACACACTGCCTTCTACATTTACTCGTATAGTCGCGTTGTCGAGTCTCCCTTCGAAGAGGCACAGTACCGAGCAATATTTTATTATTTGTAATCCAACGATCTATTGCTCCGTATGTCTAATCTTAAGTGCGATAAGTGTAACAAACTCATTGCGAATAGCAGTGCCTTGTGCCCAATTTGCTTGAAATCTTTTCACCCTTGTTGCGGAAAAGCGTATCTTTCATCTAAATCAGCTAATACTTGCTGTGTTTTGCATTTATCCAATATGCCTAACTTGAAACGATCACCACCGTCATCCCATAAACGTTTAGCTTTAACTTCAACACTATCTGAGAATAAAAAAAAACCATCTCTAGGAGATCATCATAGTATGCTTAATACATCCGAAGATTTTATCGGTCCGCCTGTCAACGATGCTAATGTTGTTCAACAGTGTTCACCTACGAGTCAACAACATGCTCTCAACATGTCAGATAGGGAACTCCTCATAGCCATGCATGGCCAACTCAGTGCTTTTATTGCTCAGCAAACAAATGTAAACAATGATCACACCGATAAGCTAAATTGCATCCAAAACCACACAAAATTACTTGAAGCGCATGAATTAAGAATTTCACACCTTGAAGCAAACATTGTTCAATTATCTCAGCAGAATGCTAACCTATCATCTGAACTCGCGATGATTAGGACTAACTCCTCAGTATCGGCGATTACACCGTCTCTTTCTGCTGAGATAACACTTTCTGGAGTACCTCTCTCTATCGAAGATTCTAACGAGGAGATAGTTGAAAAAGTTTTTCGCGCCCTTGGAATCTCAAACCTCCTCGGTGACGTTTTAGACATTCGTTGTTTCAACAATAAGAGGAAATTTTCGACTATTGAGCAAACTAATGGTGAATCTACCTCATCAGCACCATACCAAAGAACATCGAAGTCTTTGATGCTGACTTTGAAATCTCACCAAATTAAAGATTATATTATAGACATAAAGCGATCAAAGAAGAATCTGTCCCTCAAAAACGTTTTCGGTCTGGACAGTAAAGGAGTGGTGTTTATAAATGAGTTTCTTCCTGCAGCACTCTACAAGCTTCTACGCCTCACCAAAACTCGAGCTTCTGAACGCAATTACAAATATGTATGGGTTCGCTCTGGCATGATTCATGTGCGTAAAGGAGATGGGCAAGCGCCAGTTATTATTACCGAAGAAACTGACTTACAAAAATTAGTTTGACTACCACAGTCAAATCCTGTTCTATCGCATCCTCCACCATCTTCGTCACTTTTAAAGGTCGCACAATTCAATGCAAATTCTATCCGAGGTCACATTGAACTTATTCAATCGACCATAATAGAACATAGCTATCACATAGTTTCGATAAGCGAAACATGGCTTCATTCATATGTTGCCGATGACCTAATAAGCATTAACGAATATTTTCTAATTCGCAACGATCGAGAAGGCAAAGAAGGGGGTGGAGTTGCTTGCTACATCCATAATTCCCTTAAAGCAAAAGTATTAGCGTCTTCTCCAAATCAGTTTTCCAATGCACCAGAATATTTGATCGTCGAAATTACTAGCTCGAATACGAAGAAGCTTCTTTTTGCTTCAGTATATAGGCGACCAAAAGGTATTATGTTTGACGACTTCATTCAAGTATTATCTAATTTTACACATGTTTACGAGAATATAATTATTGCAGGTGATCTTAATTGCGACCTGAGTAACATTAATTATGAATCGTCATACCTGCGCCAATTAACTCTCTCGCTCTCATTTCATATTGTTGATTCTGCACCTACTCATCACCTAACCAACTCTGATTCATGGATCGATGTTTTCATTATTGACAATAAAGAAAAAGTACATTCCTTTGTCAAATCGGAGGCCCCTTTCATAGCAGGTCATGATCTTCTTGAACTCAGTTATTCTCTCGACGTCGATCCTCCCGAAGACCGTATTATCTCACGGCGAGCGTACCGCAATTTTAATGAAACTAGCTTTTGTGAATATTTATCTAATATATTTAATATTACTGAATTATTTGATTTTAGTACTAGATTTAGTTGGAATTCCGGTCTCATTGATAACATACCATTAGGTATTAACATGATCGTTGAAACAGTATCCGAAGCGTATCTCACGTCATTGGATTATCATGCTCCATTCCGTTCATTTCGTATATGTCGGCCACCAGCACCGTGGCTCTCACTGGAATTGAAAAATCGTATGGCTCAACGTAACACCCTATACACGATTGCTAAAAGATCTAGTAATGTACTCGATATGGCGATATTTAGAGAGTATAGAGACACGCTTAAGAAGGATCTCAGATAAGCAAAAAATGATTTCCACTTTCAAAGGCTGTCTAGCAACACAGATCCCAGCAGATTATGGAAAGAATTAGCAAAACTCGGCCTCGTCAAGTCATCTTTTGCATCCCCCACTCAATTTTTTAGACCGCAGGAACTCAATGCATTCTATTCTGAAATATCTAGTCAACTGCCACCGTGTTCGCATGATGAGTTTTGTAGGCTCAGTTCCAATATCCAGCCAGTTCGTCCAACGTTTAGTTTTTCCGAAATTACTTGCTCACAAGTACATCTTACTATCTCCGGCAACTCAAACTCAACATCGTATGCAGCTGGTCCCGATGGTATTTCCATGTTCTCTTTATTCAAATCGCTTACGGTATCTTGCCCTATCCTAACAGCTATGTTTAACCTCTCTCTTGTATCTTCAGAGTTTCCTCAGGACTGGAAGAAAGCTTTTCTTCGGCCCTTGTCTAAAATAAAAAAGCCTCTCTCACCATCAGATACGCGACCAATAGCTAATCTGTCTGAAGTGTCGAAAATACTTGAGCGGCTTATTCATAGACAACCGACTGATTGGATTGATAGCAATAAGATATTTGATGCACGTCAATCAGGATACCGTAGTGGGTTCAGCACTCAGTCAGCCCTTCTGCGTATTTGCGAAGATGTTAGGCGTAATATAGATAGAAGACGCATGACCATCCTAATTTTGTTTGATTTTAGTAAAGCATTTGATACAGTTCCGCATCTACAACTTCTTTTGAAACTAAAGAAGACCGGACTTTCTCATTCGGTTCTTGACTGGATTTTCTCATATCTGACAGGAAGAACTCAAGCAGTTATTGATGATCACGGAGACTGCTCTACGTGGCTACCTACGACGTCAGGAGTTCCGCAGGGTTCTGTCCTTGGACCGCTCTTGTTCTCGCTGTACATCAATGACATCGGTTCTGCATTACAAAATTCACAGCACATGATATTTGCTGACGACACCCAAATTTATCTTGATTGTTGTCCGTCACAACTCAACCAGGGCATTAGGTTGATATCTGAAGATGTCCATGCTATAGCTAACTTTGCGGTAACAAATGGTCTCAAGCTCAATATTTCTAAGTCTAAGATTCTTATACTAGGCAGTAATTCTTACACCCGCCAGCTGGATTTCTCTGAAATATTACCGATCACACTAAATGGTGTTATTCTTCCATTCGTTAACGAAGCCCGCAATCTGGGTGTCACTATGGAGTGTAACTTGTCGTGGAAAGCTCAAGTACAGCATATATCACAAAAAGTGCATTTTACTATTCACAAGTTGAAGTTTCATCGCAATGCTCTTTCCATGGAAGTAAGGAAGTTACTTATCACTTCTCTTATTTTCCCTCAATTAGATTATTGCTGCCTTGTCTATCACAACTTATCAGATGAACTAAATACAAAATTAGAACGCCTTGTCAACCATTGTATTCGTTTTATCTTTGACTTGCGACGGGACACTCATATCACAACTTTTAGACGTCAACTTGGCTGGATCACAGTACGATCAAGACGTCTTTACTTTCTTGGTATAGCTATGTTTAAGGTTGTCCGTCAAAGTACACCAGCCTACATACAAGAATTATTTACACGAACAACAACTCCAGTTGAACGACCCTCAAGGCAGCCTCGATCAAGCTTTGTCATCCCTTCTCACCGTACAGCGACTTACCATGAAGGGTTTTCGCTATCTGGCATTTATTTCTGGAACTCATTACCATCTAATATTACTACGTCGCCGAGTTTAGAAGTTTTTAAGAATCGAATCTATACTTATTTATTTAACTATGTAGATACATGCTAGGGTTAACGATGTTAGTGTAGATTGTTTTTAATTGCATATTCTTAGTTTATATTTTCATTTATATTTTATATTCTAATTATAGTATTTCTATTTATATTTAATCTTACTTTTAGTCTTATTTACTTTATTTACTTTTTTTGTATCATTTTTTTGTATCACTTTTGAATGTATCATTTTGCCAAAGGCTTGCCAAGGCATAATAAACAAATCAAATCAAATCAAATCTCTCTCTCTCTCTCTCTCTCTCTCTCTCTCTCTCTCTCTCTCTCTCTCTCACTGATTTGTAATCCAGTGATCTATTGCTCCGTATGTCTAATCTTAAGTGCGATAAGTGTAACAAACACATTGCGAATAGCAGTGCCTTGTGCCCAATTTGTTTGAAATCTTTTCACCCTGGTTGCGGAAAAGCGTATCTTTCATCTAAATCAGCTAATACTTGCTGTGTTTTGCATTTATCCAATATGCCTAACTTGAAGCGATCACCACCGTCATCCCATAAACGTTTAGCTTTAACTTCAACACTATCTGCGAATAAACAACAACCATCTCATGGAGATCATCATTGTATGCTTAATACATCCGAAGATTTAATCGGTTCGCCTGTCAACGTTGCTAATGTTGCTCAACAGTGTTCACCTACGAGTCAACAACATGCACTCAACATGTCAGATAGGGAACTCCTCATAGCCATGCATGGCCAACTCAGTGCTTTTATTGCTCAGCAGACAAATGAAAACAAAGATCACACCGATAGGCTAAATTGCATCCAAAACCACACAAAATTACTTGCAGCGCATGAATTAAGAATTTCACACCTTGAAGCAAACATTGTTCAATTATCTCAGCAGAATGCTAACCTATCATCTGAACTTGCGATGATTAGGACTAACTCCTCAGTTTCGGCGATTACACCGTCTCTCTCTGCTGAGATAACACTTTCCGGAGTACCTCTCTCTATCGAAGATTCCAACGAGGAGATAGTTGAAAAAGTTTTTTGCGCTCTTGGAATCTCAAACCTCCGCGGTGACGTTTTAGACATTCGTTGTTTCAACAATAAGAGGAAATTTTCGACTATTGAGCAAACTAATAGTGAATCTACCTCATCAGCACTATACCAAAGAACATCGAAGTCTTTGATGCTTACTTTGAAATCTCACCAAATTAAAGATTATATAATAGACATAAAGCGAACAATGAAGAACCTGTCCCTCAAAAATGTTTTTGGTCTGGACAGTAAAGGAGTGGTATTTATAAATGAGTTTCTTCCTGCAGCACTCTACAAGCTTCTACGCCTCACCAAAACTCGAGCTTCTGAATGCAATTATAAATATGTATGGGTTCGCTCTGGCAAGATTCATGTGCGTAAAGGAGATGGGCAAGCGCCAGTTATCATTACCGATGAAACTGACTTACAAAAATTAGTTTGACTACCACAGTCAAATCCCGTTCTATCGCATCCTTCTCCATCTTCGTCACTTTTAAAGGTTGCACAATTCAATGCAAATTCTGTTCGAGGTCACATTGAACTTATTCAATCGACCATAATTGAACATAGCTACCACATAGTTTCGATAAGCGAAACATGGCTTCATTCATATGTTGCTGATGACCTAATAAGCATCAACGAATATTTTCTAATTCGCAACGATCGAGAAGGCAAAGAAGGGGGTGGAGTTGCTTGCTACATCCATAATTCCCTTAAAGCAAAAGTATTAGCGTCTTCTCCAAATCAGTTTTCCAATGCGCCAGAATATTTGATCGTCGAAATTACCAGCTCGAATACGAAGAAGCTTCTTTTTGCTTCAGTATATAGGCGACCAAAAGGTATTATGTTTGACGACTTCATTCAAGTATTATCTAATTTTACACATGTTTATGAGAATATAATTATTGCAGGTGATCTTAATTGCGACCTGAGTAGCATTAATTATGAATCGTCATACCTGCGCCAATTAGCTCTCTCGCTCTCATTTCATATTGTTGATTCTGCACCTACTCATCACCTAACCAACTCTGATTCATGGATTGATGTTTTCATTATTGACAATGAAGAAAAAGAACATTCCTTTGTCAAATCTGAGGCCCCTTTCATAGCAGGTCATGATCTTCTTGAACTCGTTTATTCTCTCGACGTCGAGCCTCCTGAAGACCGTATTATTTCACGGCGAGCGTACCGCAATTTTAATGAAACTAGCTTTTGTGAATATTTATCTAATATATTTAATATTACTGAATTATTTGATTTTAGTACTAAATTTAGTTGGAATTCCGGTCTCATAGATAACATACCATTAGATATTAACATGATCGTTGAAACAGTATCCAAAGCGTATCTCACGTTATTAGATTATCATGCTCCATTCCGTTCATTTCGTATATGTCGGCCACCAGCACCGTGGCTCTCACTGGAATTGAAAAATCGTATGGCTCAACGTAACACCTTATACACGATTGCTAAAAGATCTAGTAATGTACTCGATATGGCGATATTTAGAGAGTACAGAGACACGCTTAAGAAGGATCTCAGACGGGCAAAGGATGATTTCCACTTTCAAAGGCTATCTGGCAACACAGATCCTGGCAGATTATGGAAAGAACTAGCAAAACTTGGCCTCGTCGGGTCATCTTTTTCATCCCCCACTCAATTTTTTGGACCGCAGGAACTCAATGCATTCTATTCTGAAATATCTAGTCAACTGCCACCGTGTTCGCATGACGAGTTTTGTAGGCTGAGTTCCGGTATCCAGCCAGTTCGTCCAACGTTTGGTTTTTCCGAAATTACATGCTCACAAGTACATCTTACTATCTCCGGCAACTCAAATTCAACATCGTATGCGGCTGGTCCCGATGGTGTTTCCATGTTCTCTTTATTTAAATCGCTTACGGTATCTTGCCCTATCCTGACGGCTATGTTTAATCTCTCTCTTGTATCTTCAGAGTTTCCTCAGTGCTGGAAGAGGGCTTTTCTTCGGCCCTTGTCTAAAATAGAAAGGCCTCTCTCACCATCAGATACGCGACCAATGGCTGGTCTGTCTGAAGTGTCGAAAATGCTTGAGCGGCTTATTCATGGACAACTGACTGATTGGATTGATAGCAATAAGATATTTGATGCACGTCAATCAGGATACCGTAGTGGGTTCAGCGCTCAGTCGGCCCTTCTGCGTATTTGCGAGGATGTTAGGCGTAATATAGATAGAAGACGCATGACCATCCTAATTTTGTTTGATTTTAGTGGAGCATTTGATACAGTTCCGCATCTGCAACTTCTTTTGAAACTGGGGAAGATCGGACTTTCTCATTCGGTTCTTGACTGGATTTTCTCATATCTGACAGGAAGAACTCAAGCAGTTATTGATGATCGCGGAGACTGCTCTACCTGGCTACCTGCGACGTCGGGAGTCCCGCGGGGTTCTGTCCTTGGACCGCTCTTGTTCTCGCTGTACATCAATGACATCGGTTCTGCATTACAAGATTCACGGCACATGATATTTGCTGATGACGCCCAAATTTGTCTTGATTGTTGTCCGTCACAACTCAACCGGGGCATTGGGTTGATGTCTGAAGATGTCCATGCTATGGCTAGCTTTGCGGTAGCAAATGGTCTCAAGCTCGATATTTCCAAGTCTAAGATTCTTATACTCAGCAGTGGTTCTTACACCCGCCAGCTGGATTTCTCTGAAATATTACCGATCACATTAAATGGTGTTATTCTTCCATTCGTTAACGAGGCCCGCAATCTGGGTGTCGCTATGGAGTGTGACTTGTCGTGGAAGTCTCAAGTACAGCATATATCACAAAGGGTGCATTTTATTATTCGCAGGTTGAAGTTTCGTCGCAGTGCTCTTTCCATGGAAGTAGGGAAGTTGCTTATCACTTCTCTTATTTTCCCTCAATTAAATTATTGCTGCCTTGTCTACCACAACTTATCGGATGTACTAAATACAAAATTAGAACGCCTTGTCAACTATTGTATTCGTTTTATCTTTGACTTGCGACGGGACACTCATATCACAACTTTTGGACGTCAACTTGGCTGGATCACAGTACGATCAAGACGTCTTTACTTTCTTGGTATAGCTATGTTTAGGGTTGTCCGTCAAAGTGCACCAGCCTACATACAAGAATTATTTATACGAACAACAAGTCCAGTTGAACGACCCTCAAGGCAGCCTCGATCAAGCTTTGTCATCCCTTCTCACCGTACAGCGACTTACCATGAAGGGTTTTCGCTATCTGGCATTTATTTCTGGAACTCGTTACCATCCAATATTACTACGTCGCCGAGTTTAGAAGTTTTTAAGAATCTATACTTATTTATTTAACTATGTAGATACATGCTAGGGTTAACGATGTTAGTGTAGATTGTTTTTAATTGCATATTCTTAGTTTATATTTTTATTTATATTTTATATTCTAATTATAGTATTTCTATTTATATTTAATCTTACTTTTAGTCTTATTTACTTTATTTACTTTTTTTGTATCATTTTTTGTATCACTTTTGAATGTATCATTTTGCCAAAGGCTTGCCAAGGCATAATAAACCAATCTCTCTCTCTCTCTCTCTCTCTCTCTCTCTCTCTCTCTCTCTCTCTCTCTCTCTCTCTCTCTCTCTCTCTCTCTCTCTCTCTCTCTCTCTCTCTCTCTCTCTCTCTAGCTAATCTGTCTGAAGTGTCGAAAATACTTGAGCGGCTTATTCATAGACAACTGACTGATTGGATTGATAGCAATAAGATATTTGATGCACGTCAATCAGGATACCGTAGTGGGTTCAGCACTCAGTCAGCCCTTCTGCGTATTTGCGAAGATGTTAGGCGTAATATAGATAGAAGACGCATGACCATCCTAATTTTGTTTGATTTTAGTAAAGCATTTGATACAGTTCCGCATCTACAACTTCTTTTGAAACTAAAGAAGATCGGACTTTCTCATTCGGTTCTTGACTGGATTTTCTCATATCTGACAGGAAGAACTCAAGCAGTTATTGATGATCACGGAGACTGCTCTACCTGGCTACCTACGACGTCAGGAGTCCCGCAGGGTTCTGTCCTTGGACCGCTCTTGTTCTCGCTGTACATCAATGACATCAGTTCTGCATTACAAAATTCACAGCACATGATATTTGCTGATGACACCCAAATTTATCTTGATTGTTGTCCGTCACAACTCAACCAGGGCATTAGGTTGATATCTGAAGATGTCCATGCTATAGCTAACTTTGCGGTAACAAATGGTCTCAAGCTCAATATTTCCAAGTCTAAGATTCTTATACTAGGCAGTAATTCTTACACCCGCTAGCTGGATTTCTCTGAAATATTACCGATCACATTAAATGGTGTTATTCTTCCATTCGTTAACGAAGCCCGCAATCTGGGTGTCACTATGGAGTGTAACTTGTGGTGGAAATCTCAAGTACAGCATATATCACAAAAAGTGCATTTTATTATTCACAAGTTGAAATTTCATCGCAATGCTCTTTCCATGGAAGTAAGGAAGTTACTTATCACTTCTCTTATTTTCCCTCAATTAGATTATTGCTGCCTTGTCTACCACAACTTATCAGATGTACTAAATACAAAATTAGAACGCCTTGTCAACTATTGTATTCGTTTTATCTTTGACTTGCGACGGGACACTCATATCACAACTTTTAGACGTCAACTTGGCTGGATTACAGTACGATCAAGACGTCTTTACTTTCTTGGTATAGCTATGTTTAGAGTTGTCCGTCAAAGTACACCAGCCTACATGCAAGAATTATTTATACGAACAACAACTTCAGTTGAACGACCCTCAAGGCAGCCTCGATCAAGCTTTGTCATCCCTTCTCACCGTACAGCGACTTACCATGAAGGGTTTTCGCTATCTGGCATTTATTTCTGGAACTCGTTACCATCCAATATTACTACGTCGCCGAGTTTAGAAGTTTTTAAGAATCGAATCTATACTTATTTATTTAACTATGTAGATGCATGCTAGGGTTAACGATGTTAGTTTAGATTGTTTTTAATTGCATATTCTTAGTTTATATTTTCATTTATATTTTGTATTCTAATTATAGTATTTCTATTATATATTTAATCTTACTTTTAGTCTTATTTACTTTTGAATGTATCATTTTGCCAAAGGCTTGCCAAGGCATAATAAACCAATCAATCAATCAATCAATCAATCAATCTCTCTCTCTCTCTCTCTCTCTCTCTCTCTCTCTCTCTCTCTCTCTCTCTCTCTCTCTCTCTCTCTCTCTCTCTCTCTCTCTCTCTCTCTCTCTATCTTTCTCTAGAGACGTTGAGACGTGTGACAAATGTGCTCCGACTTTGAGCCAATTTTTTTGGTGAAATATAAGTCTATAATAAGGATAAGACTATTACGAAATGTGCGGTTTTGTGTAATGAGCATTTAGAACGATAGATGATTCTCATAGCTATCGGGATCGCGGTATTGTGAACAATTTTAGATATTAAAGTTCGTGTGAAAGTGGTGACGGCGACGATCCGCGCGGCCACGGTGACACGACAATAGCGCATACCACGGCATTTGTGCGAACACGGACGAAATGGATAGCACGACTGAGTACGATGAATATCGTTGTTCAGCGTGCAAAAAAGCTATAAAAAGTCAGGTAGTGCGATGCAAGACGTGCCCGAAACTGTTTTATCATCCGGGATGAGTGTGTAAACATAAGGTGTATGATAAAAACAGAGAACTAGTGCCATGTAATGGTCCATTCGATAAATTCGTAGTTGACGAAAGTCAAAAGACGTTGACACCTGGTGTAGGTAACAGCAGAGATCGATCGGGTTCGACTGGATCATTTACTGGAAGCAGAGGTATTAGCATGACGGCAAACATCGAAGGAAAAATAGACTGGTTGGTGAAAAATGTGAAAGAAATAAAGGACGAAGTCGCATGCAAGAATGAAGTTAGGGTGATAATTAAGGAAATCGTACAAGAAGAATTGAAGGGCATGAAGATCGAAATAGAAGAAATAAAAAAGATGATACAAGGAGGAGTTCTAGATACAACAAGGGAAGTAAAAAGAACCTATAGTGGAGCAGTCAAAGAAAAGAAAAAGGAGACGGTTATAGTTATTAAGCCTAACGAACAACAAGAAAGTGAGGCCACGAAAAAGAAGATCAAAGAAAAGATAGACATAAAAAACATGGCTGTAGGAGTAACAAGGTTAAAGAAAGGCAGTAATGGAACTGTGATTTTGGGCTGTGAAACGACTGAAGAAATACAAAAGCTAAAGACCATAGTACAAGAGAAAATGGGCGAGGGATTTAAAGTTATGGAAACAACAAAAACCAAAAATTAAGATCGTTAACATGGAAGTGGACGAACTAGAGCTGGCGGATGATGAGCTGGTTGAAACAATAAAGAAACAGAATGCAATGGAAGAAAAGGAAGGAAGGGAGATGAAAATTGTCAAAAGAATAAACAAAGAAGAGAGACACGAAGGATCAGTAATAATGATAGTCGATGAAGGAACCCACCAAGAGATACTGAACAAAGGTAAGATCAGCGTAGGATGGAGAAAATGTCCGGTTTACAACCACGTCAATGTGAAGCGATGCTATAATTGTTGGGGCTACTATCATATAGCCAAGAATTGCACTAGAGAGGAAACATGCCATAAATGTGCGGGAAATCACGAAACGAGTAAATGTACAGCGACGAAAAACAAGTGCATAAACTGCATGTTTAAAAACCAAGCATACAACTTAGAGATAAACATGGAACATGATGCATTAGATCGGGAATGCCCAACGTACAAAAGAGCAATCCAAGAAGAGAAGAGGAGAGCAGGATGGGACGATTAGCAATTACTGAAGGAGGAAATGCTATGGTATACAAATGCACAAAGTCTGTTAGCACATAAGGATGAAATACGATACCAAATAGTGGATAAAATGAAACCCGCATTCATAGCGTTATCAGAGACCAGAGTGACAGCTGAAATTGGTGACAGAGAAGTGTATATGCCGGGCTATAGTGCAGTCAGATGTGATGCGGAGAATAGAAATACAGGTGGTGCAATCTTATACATAAGAGATGATATTAAATATGATATGATACCAATAAATAAAATAGAATCAAACTGCTGGTGAGCTGGAATAGAGGTCAAGGACAAACATTATTAAGGAGTGATAGTAATTGTGTATCATTCGCCAAGTGCGTCGGATGCTGAGTTTATAAGACACATAGAAAACATAACTGAGGAAATAACAATAAAAGGAGACTGTTTGATAATAATTGATTTTAATATAGATGTCACGGTAGAAACGTTCTACAAAAAGAGGTTGATAACAGGAATGCTGAGTCTAGGAATCAAGCAATACGTTAATAAACCAACAAGAATAACCGCAAGTAGTCGAACTACTATCGATTTATTATTTGTTAATAGGTGTGCACAAGTGCAGGTAGAACACGAGCCAAAGATAACGGATCATGCATGGATAAAAGTTATATTAGGTAACAGGAAGGTAAGGAATGAGTGTAGAGAATATAAAACAGGAAACTGTAGTAAAATTGATGTGAAGGAATTTACACGGATGTTAAGCATTACCACAAGACAAGTTCAAGAGGTAGAAGTAAGCCAAAGAGCAAGGGTGCTCGTTGATAACATAGTGGGTGCTCTAGATAGGTTTGCACCCAGAAATATAGTGAAGATTCCAAGCGTATCGGAAGGAAAAAAATGGTATTCAGAAGACATAATAGTAGCTGCAAGAAGAAGAGATAAGGCATACGGAGTAGCAATTACTACTAGTTTGCAGGAGCATTGGCAGTAATTTAAAGTAGAAAGGAATGCAGTAGTTAACATAATAAGAGAAAAGAGGAAGGAATATTATTAAAAGATGATAGACGATAATAAGAAGGATCCGATAAAAATGTGGAAAACGTTAAAAGAAGTAATTAAAGGAGAATCAATGGGTACTAGAGAAGTAGAGAATATAGATTTTGAGATATTGGATGACATGATGGGAGGTAGTATAGCTGATAAATTTAATGTGTTCTATGTGCAAAGTGTAAAGAATATAGTTTATTCAATACAACGGGATACGTCTGGAAGTCCAAACCGAAGAAAAATTATAACAGGGATAAGGATGAACAATAAAAGTATAATGGAAAACTTCAATCATATTGGAATAAAGGATCTGGAGAAGATAGTGATGGGACTCCCGAAAAAGAAGGGAACGGAAGAAGGAATATCAAGTGATATACTAAAAATGGCATTCAGTGCAATAAAAGAGGAATTTATGGAAATAATAAATGGATACCTACGGGAGGGATGTTATCCGGACAGCTGGAAAACTTCTACAATTATACCGATCCCAAAAATAAACAAAGCCATATAAGCAAGTCATTACAGACCAATTAATATGTTGCCATTATACGAAAAGGTGCTCGAATTAGTAGTAAAAAATCAAATTGAAAAATATTTAGAAACCAATGACATCATAACGGAGCATCAGTCAGGATTTAGAAAGCAATATTCGTGTGAAACGGCGATTCAAACTGTTGTAGATGAATGGAAAGTGTACATTAGTGAAGGAAAAATAGTAGGAGTAATATTCATGGATTTGAAACGAGCGTTTGAGACAATCGACAGGAATATATTATTAGACAAATTATACCAATATGGAATTAGAGACAGGGTATGAGATTGGTTCAGAACGTACTTAAGAAATAGAACACAGCAAGTTCGATTCAATGATAAATGGTCTGAAGTTATTCCCAACGAATATGGGGTACCGCAGAGGTCTCGAAACTTGAGAGAGTAGAGTCAATAATATATTTGGGTATCATTATTGATGACAAGCTACGATTCAAAGACCACTGTGAGTATATGTTAAAAAAAATACGGAAAAAAACGAGCTTTCTAAACAGAATGGAGAATTATGTATCTGCGTATACGCGATGTGTGATATATGAAGCAATCATAACACCTCACTTTGAATATTATGCAACACTGTTCGTAGCTATGGGTGAAACAGAGTTGAAGAAACTGCAGATCGCGCAGAACAGAGCAATGAGGGTTATATTACAATGCAACCGCTATACGAAGGTAGAAGATATGCTAAGCGCGGTACAATTTATGTCCATAAGGCAAAGATTGTACTATAACGTTTGTACATTTATCTTTAAAGCCGTGAAGAATCTACTGCCAAAAAAATTTTGAAATCGGCGACAAATAGTAGGAACGAAGAGTGGTAGGGAAACAAGGCAAGCGGAAAATATAGTAATACAATTCAGAAGAACGAGAAGTTCACAAAAGAGTATGTACTATGAAGGAGTGAAAATATATAATGCATTGCTAACTGAACTGAAAGGTTGCGAAAAAGTAGAACAGTTTAAACGAATGTTAAAGAAGTATGTTGTGTCAAGTAAAGTAAGATGTATGTAGATGTAAGAAAAATATGTAACACTGTGTATAAAATAGCTCAGAAAGCCAATAAATATCAATCAATCAATCAATCAATCAATCTCTCTCTCTCTCTCTCTCTCTCTCTCTCTCTCTCTCTCTCTCTCTCTCTCTCTCTCTCTCTCTCTCTCTCTCTCTGTATGAGGAATAATATTCTATGTCATTTACTGCAGAGCAAGCATTTGACGAGAAGCACAGCGCACGGCTATACATGCTCGAAAACCGCTTTCGTTGCATTCAAAGTCATGGATACCTAGTTATGATTCATAGGAGGTTGTTATCTTTATTCCCGTGATATTCTCTAGCAGCATCTCGAGCATTTAGTCTGTCTTTGGCATCGTACCCGTAAACAATACAAAGCAATATATATTCGCGATACGACAAGGAGATTTTAAGCGACGCATTTTGGTGCCGAGTAATTTTAGTCGAGAGTGTAATGAGCGTATTCCTGCGTGCACAGGAAATGTGCGATGTGTACGACGAGCTGGAAGAGCTCCTACGTAGCGTGTATTTGGTGGAGCTTCGAGGAAGACCCGTTAGTAGTATGTGTACACCTTTGCTCCATCCCACTCCTATCCCCACTCCTTCCCCCACCACGCGGCTACCCCCACCACCTCACTTTTCCACCGCCGCGCTACCCACTCTGCTTGACCAGTGTCGGTAACGTGGAGATGGTAAAGTGAGGTGGTGTGGGTACCTTGGTGAACAAGGAAGAGTAGAGATAAGAGTAGGATGGAGCAAAGGTGTACACATACTTGGAAAAATGAATAAAATTATGAACTCACCACCACCGCAGCTGTTGTAGGCATCTACCCTCCTGCCAAAGCGATTTTAAACTCCTGTCTCTCGAATGTACTCTCTCACACACGCACACACACACACATACACATGCACAGCGTCTTTAATTCATTTCTATGTCCTCGTCAAAGCCCTCGTCCACGGCATCGATATCGTAGCCGATATCTATCTCATCACCGAGGGCTTCTATAATAAACGCCGCCACATCCACGCGTTCACCGTTCGATAAGCGAACCCGCGGAACGCTATCGCCGGCAAGAGGTCGCATCATGACTGCGATCAAGTCATCTCCACCGCACGCTTCTTCGACGAGCTGCTCGATACCTGCAACGTCCACGCGGTCGAGTCCGTATATGGAAAACTCCATGACAAGAACCGGTAGCATACTTGCTAGAGGATCCGGATGAAATAGGTGAGATCAGTCGATGTAAATAGTTTCGCCGAAATCGACTAGCAGCACCTCGCAGTACCCATCAAAGTCCGGGTAAACCACTCCCCCGCGAGCAACGTTATTGAAACGAGGCACAATACAGGACATGCCGATATGCAACTCCCCAAGTTCAATGGATCTTCCACGACGTTCCACTAAATACACACTACGTAGGAGTTCTTCCAACTCGTCGTATGCATCGCACATTTCCTGCGTACGCAGAAACACACTCATTACACTCTCGACAAACATTAATCGGCACCAAAACGCGTCGCTTAAAATCTCCTTGCCGTATCGTGGATACATATTGCTTTTTATTGTTTCCAAACAGGATGCCAAAGACAGACTAAATGCTCGAGACGCTACTAGAGAGTATCACGGGCATAAAGATAACAGCCTCCTATGAATCATAACTAGGTATCCATCACTTTGAATGGAACGAAAGAGGTTTTCGAGCATGCATAGCCCTGCGCTATGCTCCCCGCAAAGTGCTTGCTCTGCAGTAAAAGATATAGAATATGTTCCCTCACAGAGAGAGAGAGAGAGAGAGAGAGAGAGAGAGAGAGAGAGAGAAAGACTTCAATTATTATGCTATAAAAATAAGAGACACAGTAAGATCAGATATTTTTAAATTAACCAATATTTTATGGAAAGCACTTTATACATTTACCGTCGTATGCAACAGCCCTGCAAACACGGTCATCCACGCTCGGAGATTCCTTCACCGTTAATTTTATTTTTATCGCTATATGGAATTAATTTGTATTATCACTCGTAATATTGCTTTTAAATTATTTTTCGCTGTGGACGTTGTCATCATAGTGTACTTCTGAAAAAAAGAACGAAACAACTATTTAATTGAGCGCACTGATCAATAAAAATCATCGTGTACAGAATAATCGATATTGTCTTACCTGATATGCCACGACTCATTATACAAAGCTGGCAGCGTTGATGATCTTCTGCCACCGACGACAACTGCGGATGAGGATGTCGGGTGGCACTTTTCTTTCTCAAAGTTAGCTCTATCTTCCTCTCGCTCTCCATGACACGAATAACGAACCCTCGGTGTCGGCTCATATGCAGGGGCTGCTCGCTCTGCAAAACATTATTTTCTTAATTAAAAATAAATATCACATGATTTAAAATTATTTTATATTTTTTACTTACCAAGCTCCGCTGCTTTGCTGCTAATCGACATTGGCACGTATTCCATGATCTGCTGTGTTAATAAAACAGAGACGAGCGATCCGTCTTCTTTCTAGCGCAGACCTTTGCTGATGCTTCGGTTTTACGACTGTCTCTCTCTCTCTCTTTCTCTCTCTCACTGTGACTGACATCTGTGTATACTTTATAATATTTCGAGCGAAATGTATACTATATACAATTATTTACAACAGTTTCTTTATCACAAATAGCTGCACATACGTAGAATTATTGCGTTCGCAACGCAACACCCGATGCATGATCAGCGATATGACCACGAAACAGCACAATTATTTCGGACAAAATAATTTTCATAAACTCCGTATCCTCTGGCGTTAGCAAGATCGCGATGTGTTCGAGCGCTTCTTCAAAGAAGTCCTTGGAACCGATGATCTCATACGCTACTGCACGAGTCATTTCACTGGCAACTATCTTTTCACGGACATATGATACCACCTTGTTCATACACCTCTAAATCGTTTCACTTTTGCTCTCTAGAGCCTGCATATGGATATCAATTCTTCTACTTATTTCGACGAGCATATCAAATGTAGACCGCTGAAGAACAATGTTTGGAGAGTATTTTCGGAAGCGTTTCCGTTTCGATTCTCCAGATTCCTCTTGATTCTCGTATTCCTCATCAGCGCTACCGCTTATTTTACCAAATGACACAGCTCTGTGCTGGTAACACGAGGTTAAAAGTGTGTAATGCGTTGTGTGCTCTATGCGGGTATTACACATTTTCTCGGCATCAGTCCCATGAGCTTCGAAATATTGCTGTACGCGAGAAAAATCACTTTTAAACACTCGCCACTCGTCCGCACCGAGTGTAATTCCGGTAAAAGTATTCGACAATATTTTCACCACCGGTGTAAGCGTACACGTAGAGTTCAAGTCGAACCCGGCTACGATTATGATTTATTTAAACCGTACATAACGGGGTTCGCTATATACTGCGATATCGCATGAGGCTTAGCACCGTTATTTGCCATTTTTATTGCTTTCCTGTAGACTGTAACTTTTCGAATGAATCGTCGGTGGTGTTCATACTCCGTTTTATACAGATTTCCCCCACCACCTAACTGCATTACCTCTTCTTTTGATACTGCAAATCATACGCCTGAAAATTGCTAGCCAATATCCTTTGATATTTGTCGCATTCTCCTCAACAGCCTAGTAACAGCAGCAGATATATCCCAAAACTCTTGCATACTCGCGCACACTTATGCGCACACGCACACATTGACATACAGATAATATGTACCATGAAAACTAAATAATATTCGTCGGTGAAATTTGATGATTTTCCTCATGGCCGAGTGCCTTGAAATTAGATGAAAACAATATGACTTTCAGCAGCGAAACTCGATAACTAAGTACATCACCATCGCTAAATATTTCCCTAGGTCTTGCTTTTGTAAAGCGATCGCGTGCGGCCATCTTCTTGGTTAGTCGTATTCATTACATCGTTGCAGTATATGCAGAGAGAGAGAGAGAGCTTGTTAAAGGAATATATATAAAAGTGAGCCGCTTTGAAAATTCTCTAGTTAATTGTCTGATTTACTGTGGTTACTACTACTACTACTACTACTCTAACAGCACAATCATGGTCAGAGTGGTAAAGCGCTCATTGATAAGAAAATTGATAGAGTTTATATTGAAGCGTAGACCGTCGTTGCGTTCGCGCTGGGGTAGAAGAAATTTACAGATCACCCTATGGGAACTTCCGACACAGGCGGTTGTTCGTAAAATTCGCGGTATGCTGTGCGAGTGTCATCAGCGCGATTTAGTTGACGCGTATAATATTGGATTGTTTGATAATCAAATAATTATTGATTCGGTGGTGCGTGTTATTCGTCGACGAGGCTGGCTGAATGAGACTGCTCTGCAACCCATACTCAATGAAAGACGTAAGTAATATACAGCGGTAATTACTTTTATTTTATTTCCTTTATTTCATAAGATTTTTATATAGTTCGACGGTATGAGGACGCAGAAATGGGATCCGACACCTATGATTTCGATGAGGAGGGTAGAACCGATTCAGATGATCATAGCAGGGACAACGATGGCGACAGCACCGTAGGGAATCGCTGGATAAATTTTACCCAGCCATTCTGCGGTTATAAACCTACAAACGGTCTTTTCATGGCAGGCCCCTCGAGAGAACCAGATGAATCCATCGCAGGCCCATCGCGACAATACAGTTCAAACGATGATGCCAACAGCAATACAGACAGCGAGGAAGAAGAAGAAGAAGAAGAAGAAGAAGAGGAGGAGGAGGAAGAAGAAGAAGAAGAAGAAGAAGAAGAAGAGGAGGAGGAGGAGCAAGACGTAGACGATGACGACGAGGAGGAGGAGGAAGAGGAGGAGGACCCTGTAGATTCAGGTAAGCTTTTAATAATACAACTACGCTGACAAAAATAAAAAAATTACGCGGATAATAATAGTAAAATGAAAAAGCAGGGTACGAGACGGACCCAAACGTTTTTCGCTTTGCACGATTCACTGTGCCGAGACCGCCGACAATCGAGTTGGTTTACGAAATGCGTCGGCGGTTCCCGGGTGCAGTCGACGGATTCGAGGACTAGAAGCAAATATAAGTTTGTAATTCTTACGTTACACGAATTATATGCATAGTATATAGCCAGCGACAAACAAAAATTTAAAGTAAATTAAATAAAAATTCTAATAAATGGTTTAATTATGCCTGCAGGTGGACAGACCGGCGATGGAAGGACTGCTGCACGGGGTGGTGATATTTTGCCTCCTGGTGAACGTTTCGGTATCGACAACGAACAGAGACGTTATTTTTCACGCTTTAGGATGCAGGGTCGAGAGACAGATTTTTATTTTCGTCAGCCACCGGTCGGTATCGATCATCTGACATGGTTCGAGGGAGGTGTACGAGATGTTCTTACACGTCTTACAGAATCGTGCGAAGGCCATGATTATGTGGGTATGACTCTGAGCGTACCGTCTTTTGCGCAAGGACCTGTATGGTTATCATTTCGACCAGCTCGTGACATCGTTCCCGACGATATATGGCGACTAATTAATAGTGTAGCTCAGAGCGCGCGCGAATTTCGAATAGACGCTGGTACATGTAGAATGACGACGTGTATAGTACGAGGCGTCGAAGGAGCCGGTGTGGGCACTAGGCTTACACACGAGTCTATAGCAAAAAAGTCAATTTTACGCATAAGTAATCGCGATAATTTGTGTCTACAACGATCCCTTGTCACTGCCCGAGCGCATGCCGAACGCGGTCAAATACGTGCGGGTGTGCTACACAGACGATGGTGTCAAATTCGGAACGGGCTTCGAGGTGCGCAATATACAGCGGCGATAGAGCTCACACGTAATGCAGGGGTAACGACACAGTCTAGGGGGTGTGGTGCGCGCGAAATTCAGCTCTTTCAGGAGTACTTGGTTCACGAGGGTATAGCGATTGTTGTTTATGAATTTCTCACCTTCGGAAAACGTGTTCCGGCTCTGTACGATGGGCGAAAATACGTACTCACTGCAACAGGTAAAATTAATCATACACTCTTTATTCTCTATTACGAGCGTTCTCATCACTATCAACCGATATTAAATCTCGCCGGTGCGCTAGGTAGTCGGGGGTTCTGCACGCAATGTAATTCCAAGTATATTCGAGTACTCGAGCATCGATGTAGCTATCAATGTGCTTGATGTAAATCCACTTATTGCAACGGTAATAGAGACTCTCAGCCTGAGTATTGCGCAGACTGTAATCGTTCGTTCTTTGGTGCTTTTTGCCTCGCTCATCACAAGAGTGAGGGCTCCGCGGGCATCACGTCTCGTAAATATAGACGGTACAGCGTCTGTAACGCATTGAAAATCTGTAGAGACTGCTCGCGTATGATTAAAATCACAGATAAAAAGATGCATGTATGTGGTATATCGTTTTGTGCTACATGCAAACAAACGCGGCCGACTACGCATGCATGTTTTATAGCACCTCTTAAGAAATCAGATGCGCAAAAGGAGAAGAAAAAAGACAAGTCTTCCACGAGATTTTCATTTTATGATTTTGAGACGCAGCAACACGCGCAATTGCATGATGATAAATCGACACGAATTCACGAGCCGAATTTATGTGTCGCACAATGCGTATGTATGGCATGTCTGGATATCACAGATATAGAGACAGATTGTGCTAACTGTGGTAAACGTGAATTCGTGTTTATCGATGATCCTGTTGGGGATCTCGTAAAATTGGCATTATCGCAAAAATTTAAAAAGACCATCTGCATCGCCCATAATGCTAGAGGTTTCGACGCACAATTTATTCTACGGTATTTAATCGAGGTGCAAAAAACACAGCTGCCCTCTCTGATTATGAACGGTACGAAGATTGTCTCGATGAAAATGGGCGATGTCGTTTTTCTCGATAGTCTAAACTATTTACCCATGGCTCTTAGCGCTTTACCTAAGGCCTTTGGTTTCGCTGATGAGGTGGCAAAAGGTACATTTCCCCATTTATTCAACACACCGGAATATCAGAATTACTCAGGTCCTCTGCCGGCTTTGCATTTTTACTCACCCGATACCATGTTCTCAGCGGATCGCGAGCGCTTTTTAAAATGGTATGAGGAAGAATCGAGTCGCGTAGATTATAAATTTGATTTTGCGACGCAATTTGTGCAATATTGTCGTACAGATGTTACGGTTTTGAGACGAGCGTGTTTAGCTTTTCGAGAGTTACTTATACGTTGTGGGAGCGTGTGCCCCTTTACAGAAGCATGCACGATAGCATCAGCATGTATGAGAGTATTTCGAAAGAATTTTCTACAGAAAGATCGCATTGCGGTGTTACCACCAGGAGGATATCGCTGGGGCGATAAGCAATCGCGCAAGGCCGTCGTATGGCTCGTATTGCTCGAGCGTGAGGTCAACTGCGTTATCGCTCATGCTGGACGCACGAGAGAGTATCGCCCTCCGGCTGGCCTACCGGCCGTGGACGGTTACTACGTGGATGCGGGGGTCCATCACGTTCTTCAATTTCATGGCTGCTTTTGGCACGGTTGTCCGCGATGTTATCGCGTGAATAGAGATGCTCGAACTAAATTCGGCGATACAATGGATGAGCGATACGAGCGTACCATTCTTATTTCCGGGCGAATCAGATCAAAAGGGTACACTCTAACCGAAATATGGGAATGCGATTTTGACAGATTACTCGAGAATAACGAGGAAATGTCGATATACGTGATAAATCACGCCATGGTCAAGCAGGCGCCTCTCGAGCCACGCGATGCATTCTTTGGCGGTCGAACGGAAAATTTTGTAAGCTTGTACGACGTCGCGAACGGGGAGCAGATACGCTATGTGGATGTTTGCTCGCTGTATCCGTGGGTATGTAAGAATGGAAAATATCCCGTTGGACACCCGAAATTATACGTAGGCGACGAGTGTCGAGAACTCGTAGGACTTGAAAACGATCTAAGTGTCGTCGAGGGTCTCGTGAAGTGTACCGTGCTGGCACCGCGCGATTTGTATATACCCGTACTGCCTGTTCGCATGCATGGGAAACTACTGTTCCCCCTGTGTAGAACGTGCTGTACAGATATGGACACATCCGAGGTTTGTACACACGATGACGCGACTGAGCGAGCGTTTGACGGCACATGGGTCGTGGACGAACTGAGAAAAGCTGTGTCGCTCGGATATAAAGTGACGCGTATCTATGAAATTTGGCAATACGTTGTTACGCAGTATGACGCGACAACGCGACGAGGCGGTCATTTTGCCGAGTACATCGATACATTCCTAAAAATAAAACAGGAGGCGAGTGGTCCGCCAACAGAGTGTAACGATGACGAGGAAGCAATAGAGCGTTTTATAGCATTGTACAACGAGTCTGAGGGTGTATATCTCGAGCGAAGTGCTTTGCAGCCAAATCCGGGTTTACGTTCACTAGCGAAATTGGCTCTTAATTCATTCTGGGGAAAGTTTGGTCAACGAGAGAATCTCACGAAAACCGTTATCGTCTTCACGCGCGCTGAGTTAATGAATTTACTAACGAGTCCGGAGATTGAGGTGACGGGGATGCTACCGGTTAATCACAAGATTATGTATGTAAACTATGTGAGCAACCGCGATGCTATCCAACCATCACCGACATCAAACGCCGTGATTGCAGCATACACGACGGCACAGGCACGCCTAAAATTATACAGTTATCTTGAGGGGCTCGGGCGGCGAATATTGTACTGCGATACGGACTCCTGTATTTACGTGAGCCATCCCGGTGGTAACGAGTATGAGCCGCCAATCGGTCAATTTCTAGGAGATCTTACGGATGAATTAAGTGAATACGGGCCTGGTAGTTATATAACTTCGTTCGTTTCGGGTGGACCAAAATTTTACGCATATCTTGTACGTAAACCAGACGGTACGGTTATTGAAAAATGTAAAGTGAAGGGTATCACGCTAAACTTTGCGAATAGCCGTCACGTAAATCATAACGCATTACGATCTTTCGTGACAGGAGCAAGGAGCGTACCTATTATTTTTAAATTCGACGCTATTCGACGTACGGAATTTCATCATGTAGTAACGCGTAAAGAAACGAAATCATGCGAGCCTGTTAACACGAAGCGAAAACGGCACGGGGTGTACTCTACTGTACCGTATGGCTATTGTGAAATACGCTAATTAGTATAACGCAAAAAGTATATAGTTTTACGGGTGAATTCGCGATATTTAAAAATAATCTTTTTGTCTAATTTCATGTAACATATTTACTGTGTACAATACATTGAAAAAATTGATTTATCATGTATAAAATCGTTATCGGATCGTTCTTTTTGTGCTGCTATTCGTAACAGTAGCTGCTATCTCTCTACCGTTCCCTTTTGTGCTGACTTTCTCATCGTTGATTCCTTTTGTCCCGTCTTTCTTATCGAGTGTTTCCTTTTGTTCTGGCTTTCTAGTGCTACATCCGTGGATATAATATCGTTGTTTAGAATTTGATGATTCGTAAAATTTGTATATAGAGATGTATGCATAGTGAAATAAAAATATTGCTTTATTTGTGAGAAATATAAAAATTATCGTTATTTAATATACATACAGCGTAAACGCCAGCTTATACCGCGGGCCCGCGCCTCATCAGCTAGTGCAGGCGCGCTGCGTCTTATCAGCTCTTCAAGGCCGCGAAAATAGCTGATGCCACGGGGCCGCCGCCGCCGCCGCCGCAGCCGCAGCCGCGGTATAAGCTTATTTAAAAGTATGCTGATTGATTTTGATAGACACTCATCGATATGGATACACGTTGGAAACATCCGTGGACAGCTGTGATAAGCGGTCCTACGGGGTGTGGTAAAACATATTTTGTAAAAAAATTCCTTAAATACATGCGCGAAATGACGGATGTCCCGTTCGAGCGTATACTTTTTTATTACTCAGAGTGGCAGTCCGGGTATTCAGAGTACGGTGATAAAATCGAATTTCGCGAGGGTTTACCGCAAGCAGTAGACTACTCGAATGACGCAAGGCCTAAACTTGTGGTCATTGACGATCTAATGCGCGAGGCATCCAACAATACGGTGGTCGATCTTTTCACCAAGGGTAGCCATCATAAAAATCTTAGTGTCATTTTCATCACGCAAAATCTCTTCCATCAGGGTCACGGGCAGCGCGATATCTCCTTAAACGCTAATTATATCATTGTCTTCAAAAATCCGCGAGATCGCGCGCAAATTCAACACCTAGCCCGACAGGTATGTCCCGAGAATCCACGATTTTTGCAGGAAGTATATTTCGATGCAACAGCCGTACCGCACGGCTATCTATTATTCGACTTGAAACAATCGACGCCTGATAATTGTCGATTTCGCGCCTGTATATTTCCCGATGACCAATACCATTACGTTTACGTGCTTCAAAAAGCAATCAAAGTTCGCGATGCGTCGCGCGATGTACCAGTAATGCGCTTGTAATGGCGTTGCGCGGACCTCTCGATAAAAAGCAAATAATTATATTGCAAGCGTTGTGTTATCTGAAGCAAGAGCAACGACGTGCAATTTTGCGCAAAGCAGATGTAGCGCTTGTACGCTGTATATGCGAGTGTGCTCTAAACGTTTTACAGGGAAACGTGAGTCTGAACAACGTGCAAAAGAATCATCTTCGGAGGCACGCGACAATTCTTCGACGACTAGCCGCCAAAAGGGGAAATTGGAGCGGTAAGAGGAAGATCATCGTCGAGCACTGTGTCGGATTTCTCAAGTTGCTTCTTACGCCTGTCTTGGCCTACGCGAGACATGGAGTATGCCAGAAAGATGGTACTTATTCCTCATGATAACATACATCGTCTCGCTGGACTCGCCGCTACTGCCGCTGCTACTACTACTACTACTACTACTAGTGCAGACCCGTTGCCTTCCGTACAGACTACCGGTACGCCATTATCGCGCCTCGACTCTGAGCTGAGTGAAATTCTAAACTCTCACTCGTACAAGAGCGAGAGAGAGAAGTGGATAGCGTACCAACAGGTTTTACAGCGTTATCTTCACATGGTCGAATACGATAATGCCGTACCGAATATTTCATCAAAACGAAAAGTAGCAATACTCGATAGCCACGAGAATAAATCCGACGACGATTTAATGAACAAAGCTAAATCGCGGCTCAATGACACACTTATTATCGATAGCGTACCAAAAAAATTTTAATCTAAAGGAATATCGTTGCTTCGCAATTTGCATCGCAGCGCCGTTGGTAAAAAAATGACATGGGACCGTAACGGCGTTGTTTCCATAGACGGCAGAAGAATTTCAAATTCCAATATCGTTGATCTTGTTAACGATGCTATGCGTGCTAGAAAACGCGAGAAACCCATCGGACGATCTCACTTTGCCAAACTCCTGCGAGCGATACAGATGCCCCGTGAATTTATCGGTAATCCCGCGTTACTACACGAGCCTACACCTACATCATCCTCGACACCACAGCGGCGTCTTATTTTACCGCGCGAAAACGATAGTAGCAGCAGCAGCAGCAGCAACGGTAGCAACAACAACAACAACGACGACGAGGCCGAGACCGCACACTCAAACAGAGATTTAATGCTCACGGCTGAAAACGACATCGTCGAGGGGGAGGAGGGGAATGAAGAAGAGGATGAACAATTGCAAAACTTTGCACAAGTAGAATATCGACCACCCACACAGTTAGAAAAGAAAAAGGAAAAGAATCCATTTAACTGGTCATCGCTAAAATTATGAAAATTCTTCAAAAAATCTATTATGACACCGCTCATCCTGCTTCCTATTCTCGAGCAAAAAATTTGGCCCAGGTGGATCGTAGAGTAGCGCGAAAAAATGTTTTACCATGGCTCGAGACACAGGATTCATATAACATGCATCGCCTCGTACGACGACGATTTCCCCGTCGTACGTACAGTGTGAGTAATATAGACGATGTATGGGAGGCTGATTTAGCTGATCTTCGCTCGATAGCCACGTACAACGATGGGTACGCGTATCTGCTTGTTGTTATTGATGTGTTGAGCAAATACGCGTGGGTCGAGGCTTTGCGTGACAAAACGAGCGCAAACGTGGCCCGCGGTCTCACACGCATACTCGCGCGCAGTAACAATCGTCGCCCGCAACAATTGCAAACTGATCGAGGCAAAGAATTTATCGGCGCACTGTTTCAGCAAATTCTCAAGAAAAAGAATATCGATTTTTGCGCTGCTCGTAACCCTGATATAAAAGCCTCGATTGCCGAACGCTTTAATCGAACAATAAAAGAGCGAATGTGGCGCTACTTTACATACACGCGAAATAAGCGTTACATCGATGTTTTACAAAAATTTGTATATGCTTATAATCACACTAGACACAGCGGAACGCGTATTCCTCCGAGCGAAGTAACCTTCGAAAATGCCTCTATAGCCCGAGACAATTTAGCACGGCGTTACGAGCGTAACGCGAAAAAAATTAAAAAGCCTAAATACAGCATCGGTGACTTGGTACGTATCAGTACAGTTAAAGCAGCTTTCGTGAAAGGATATGAGCGTGGTTGGAGTAACGAATTATTCAAGATTCAACGAATATCGGTGAATCGAGAGCCATTCGTGTATATTTTACACGATCTGAATAACGAGACTATCGACGGTATTTTCTACGAAGCAGAATTATCACGAGTACGAGTGCCTCCGTCATCTGAGAAGACGAAAGAGAAGAAGAGGACAAAGAAGAAGAACGCTCGGGATCATCGTCCGTGATAAATATGAGCTCCAAGGATAGCTCTTTCTTTGTCGTACTACCGAGCAACAGTAGTATGCAGTATTTTCCGGATAATACGACGACGAAATTTATTACAAAACTACCGCGTCAGATACGCCTGCACCGAGAATGGGCTGTTTCTCTTGTGGAAATTGCTTATCCGATGACTCTTTTACATGTTCCTACTGTAGAAAATCTCGTAACTTTTGAAGATGGTGATTATGATTTATCGGGTTTAAATCTTTTAACACGGAGGAGCACTGATAGAGACCAAGTAGCACCTGGTGTATATCGCTCTATAGACGCTCTTTTGGAGAGTATAAATCAGCTACCTCACGTGGCCGATCATTTGCGCTTTAAATCGCTTCCGAGCGGGCAGGTCGAAGTGGCACGCGTATGCGACGATCTACGCTACCACGACTTTCGCGTATCGCCCGCTATCGCAAGGCTACTAGGATTCTCGGAAGAGGCTTGTAGCCCCGTAATGATAGAACCGCATTGCGAATACACAGGGTCGAGGCCTGCATCTCTCACCGGTGCTATACTGGGCAGCATGTTTTTATACACAGATATCTGCGAGAGCTATATTACAGGCGATGTACAAACACCCCTCTTACGAGTTGTTCCCATTGATACTGATGACTGTCCGTATGGTTCGATAAAAATTAAATCGTTTTCAACGCCACGATATATACCTCTCTTGCGCAATAATTTACACACTATCGAGATCGATATAAGAGACGAATTTGGGGATCCTATACCATTCGAGCAGGGAACGTTGACTGTGACACTACATTTCAAAAGGTCCCACGATTGATTACACCACTATGGATGATATTGACAGCGTGCAGCACGGATGGGTTCGTCGCGGGTACGGTGGTATTAGCCATGTTTATATCGGAACACCTAATCAGCGAGGACACGGTATCGGTAGCTTTCTCGGGGGCCTGTTTCGTCGAGTGTTACCGCTTTTAAAGAAGGG
This sequence comes from Cylloceria caligata, assembly GCA_963942595.1. Classification (NCBI taxonomy): domain Eukaryota; kingdom Metazoa; phylum Arthropoda; class Insecta; order Hymenoptera; family Ichneumonidae; genus Cylloceria; species Cylloceria caligata. Next base: position 29,777,407 of record OZ012710.1, on the reverse strand, counting down.
CGCTAAAGCAGTTGGAAAAGAGGCGTTGCGTGCTGGTGTAAACGTAGCCGGTGATATCCTCGATAGAAATATAGCTGTGAAAGATGCTATTCGCGAGAGAGCGCGAGAATCAGGCAGTAATCTCAAACGCAAAGCCTCTGAAAAAATTGACACTCTCATGCGGGGGTCTGGTTATAAAAAGCGCAAAATTTCACGTACTCCTCATTCATCGAACGAACGTAAACCACGACGTACCTCTCGTAAAAATAAAAGTGTAATAAACAGAAAAACAATAAAGAAGAAGAAGAAGAATAAGAACAATAAGAAGAAGAAGACTCGTCAACGAACAGTTGCAGATATTTTTGGATAGCTGAAACAAGATGGCTTTTCTACATGCGCACTCGTGCGAGTGTCTTAAATCGGAACTTGAATTATTTCCACTCCCACCGACGCAAACTACTATCGAAGGCTCCAATTGGGTGTATTACAAACCAATATCTTCGCTAACAGATGATTCACCGATTGAATTTGTTATCCCCGGACAGGGTGATGAGTATATCGATCTCGCGCATACTATGCTTAGTCTGAGAGTGAAAATAACATCTCCTACCGTTACGGAAATTGCCGCGGGCACATCGCCGAAAGTAAGTGCCGGCCCTGTAAACAACCTCTTGCATTCTATGTTTAATCAGGTGGATGTATACCTGAATCAAAAATTAGTTTCACCTCCAAATAATGCCTACGCTTATCGAGCGTACATAGAAACACTTTTGAATTACGGTCCAGCAGCAAAAAATTCCCATCTCACGAGCGTTCTCTGGTACGACGATACACCTGGAAAAATGGATGATATAACATCGGAAAATACGGGGCTTGTGAAGAGAAAACAATTTTTAAATGTCGAAAAAACTGTATACTTGCTCGGTCATCTGCATTGCGATATATTCAATCAGGAGCGGTTCCTATTAAACGGTGTCGAGATGCGTCTACGGTTGGTTCGGTCTAGAGATTCATTTTGTCTTGTGGGCGATACAAAGAATGGTCAATTCGGCTTAAAGATTCTCGAGGCATCGCTTCTCGTTCGTAGAACAAAAATAGCTCCTGGTGTGCTGCTCTCACATGCTAGAACTCTGGCAAAATCTACGGCTAAATATCCTCTTACGAGAGTCGAAGTAAAAGCCGTTTCAATACACTCGGGTGTTCATGGAGAGACTATCGATAATATCGTGTTAGGTCAGCTGCCGAAGCGTATAATTATCGGTTTTGTCGATAACAAAGCGTTTAACGGTGACTTCAGTATGAATCCGTTCAATTTCCAAAATTACAAGATAAATTATCTCTCGTTGTATGTAGATGGTGCTCAAATACCTTCGAAACCGTTACAACCTGATTTCACGAAAAATCATTTATATGTGGATGCTTTTCAAACGTTGTTTTCGGGAACTGGAATACATTTCTTGAACGACGGTAATTCGATCGATCGCGATAATTATCGCGATGGATACTGTCTGTTTGCTTTTGATTTGACGCCCGATCTTTCGGCGAACAGCAATACACATTGGAATTTAATAAAGCACGGTAGTGTGAGAATAGAGGTACGATTTGAGGATGCGCTTGCTTCAACGATAAATTGTGTAGTCTACGCGGAATATGATAATGTCCTTGAAATTGATGCCTCTCGGCAGGTAATGGTGGATTTTACCGGATAAGCGAAAAATGTGTTGGTGTCGGCATAAAATTATTTCGTGTTAAGACACGTAGAAGCGTGTCCGCGAGTAACTAATCAGTCGAACTCAGTCATCTGTACGGATTAGACGCGAAAATGGATATCGTCGTGGATATACAGGGAATGCGTGGTAAAGACTCGGAATTTATTCCGAAAGAAATTGCCGTGGTAGCAGTGGATAGACCGTACTCTGCTCATTGGATCGTTGCACCGCCGTGTCACTTTGCCGAATTACCACAGCAATCGAGAAGCCAGAATAATTTTCTCTCGAAATATTTTCACGGTATGGAGTGGTACGAGGGCGATGTGAGCTGTAAACAGGTATACGCTAACTTGCGTGAAATTTCGCGAAAATCAAGACGCATCTATACGCGCGGTCACGAGAAGGCTATACTTCTTTGCGATATCACGAGTCGTGAAATTTCCAACCTGGAGGATGAGGAGGGCGCCCCATCGTACACATTTATGCCGAAATCTTTGCGAAAATGCTTCAGACACGCTATGATAAACGATACAGCGTCTTCGCATTGTGCAATGCGCCAGGCTTTCCAAATAAAAAATTGGCTTCGCGAGCATCCATTTAAAGGAGAATCATACATGGATGTTTGGTCAGCAGACGAAGAGGAGGAGAATAAAAAAGAGGAGAAATCTTCATCATGTGGTCGTGACACGATCGACGACGCTGTGAAATAAATTTTGCATATATACGTCTTTCAAAGCGTATCGGTCATCATTTAATCATTGACTATGTGTTCAGCATGAACACTAGACAAATCTACGAGAGTCTGCAGTATCTACCACTTTCAACCGTTGGCGTATACCCGGCTGACAGAATTCCTCGTGTATGGTCGTTACCAGCCGGACTCGTAGTTAACACGGATAACCACGACGGACCTGGGGAGCATTGGATCGCAATGTACGTTAACCATCATGGAAAAGGAATGTACTTTGATAGCTACGGGCTACCACCGGTTATACCTCAACATCTCGCCCGACTACGAAGAAACTGCAAGTTCTATCGGTACGGCCTCAAGCAGCTACAGAGTAATACGTCGGATGTGTGTGGACAATTTTGCATCGTATTCCTACACCTTATGTCGTGCGGCTTCACCATGTCGCGATTTAATAATCTCTTTAGCGATAATGTAACGAAAAACGACAGATTAGTGCGTGAATATTACAATGCTTTTGCCTCTCGACGATCAGACAGTGATAAAAATAAATTTAACGGCAGAGGAGTCTCCGAGCGAAGATTACCGTGTTTGCAGGGATGTTGCATACGGCGGTAAATATCTGTAAAGTGATTTAAATAAAATATTGATTAATTAAAAACAAATACATCGGTTTACTGTGTCTCTTCTTTTATAGTTATATATAAATTATAATATAATATAATCGAGGTCTCTCGCGGCACTGTATCATATTCCGCGTCTTTTACTGCAGAGCATTCGCTTCACGAGAAGCACAGCGCAAAGCGGTACACACGTGCAAAACTGCTGACATTGCATTCAAAGCGCTGCACACCTAGGTATGACTCAGAGGAGGGGTTTGTTATCTTCAAACACTGTGGTCACCGCCAGCCTCATCCGGAGCATTCAGTCTGTCTTTAGCAGTGCACGTCGCGAGTTTAAATAGAAAAAATGTATCCGCGATACGACAACTTCGCGCTAGCCGCGGCTTTTGTGTTTCGGGTGGTTTGCGGTGCGTGGGATAACGCGATATTCCCGCGCACTGAATTAATGTGCGCTGCGTGGCTAAGGTTAGAGGACGATTTGGAGCGGTTATATATTGACGGATTTGTGGACAGGAGTGCTTTTAAATTTGAGGAGTTGTGTGTGGGAGCCTCATGTGTCGTTGTGCGGCATCAAAGGGCTCTGCGCGGTGAGATCGTAAACATGGACGATGACGGGTGCTGCGAGGTGCTGCTTGTCGATATCGATGAATCGGTATACGTCGATTGGCAGCAGCTATATCATCCCGAGCCACTGATTAGCGAGTTACCTGTGTTGCTCGTGAAGTGTACGATATTCGGCCTCGATCATTTAATTGACGAGGACGGCTATCTAGATCGGATCGATGTAACGCGCGGTAACGATACGCTGATCGGAGTACGTATGCCCACCCCTGCCGATGCCCACGCTCCATGGGTGCGGGTAATTCGTATTACCAGGGCACGTAGTTGCGGCTTTTGATGCGTGGGTGAGCGTGTGCGTGCGTGACTGAGTGAGTGAGTAAGCAAGTGAGTGAGTGAGTGAGTGCGTGAGAGAGAGAGAGAGAGAGAGAGAGAGAGAGAGAGAGAGAGAGAGAGAGAGAGAGATAGTGCATATGTGTGTGTCCTGGATTGAATATTGTGCCCGTCACCCTGGAGAGTCGTCGCGGATGCCGCCAACACAAGGGTGAGTTGAAAATTTTATTCCAAGTATGTGTACACCTTTGCTCTATCCTACTCTTATCTCTACTCTTCCTTGTTCACCAAGGTACCCACACCACCTCACTTTACCATCTTCATGTTACCGACACTGGTCAAGCAGAGCGGGTAGCGCGGCGGTGGAAAAGTGAGGTGGTGGGGGTAGCCGCGTGGTGGGGGAAGGAGTGGGGATAGGAGTGGGATGGAGCAAAGGTGTACACATACTACTCCCGTTGGACTTGGCGAACTCTACGTCGGAATGTCGTATATTGTGCCGTGTTTCGATCTTATTGAAAACAAATAAACTATTGCCGGTATTGGATATAAATGGTCTTAATATAAATAATTTGAATATTGCATTTTCAATGTAGCATATGTCAAGTATATTATAAAATGTTATGAGGCGAACCTGAACAAGACGTGTGTGCGAAATTGTAATGATATTACAGAGAATAAATGTGAAATACAGTTTGCAATGAATTAAGTTGAATGAATTACAATATAACGAATATTGAAGTTGAATTAACAATGTGATGTTGAATGATTGAGTTGAATGTGACACTGAATATTCAATTGAGCGCAAATGATTCTCGCAATTGAATTGATGAATATAAAGTAAACTGAATTCAATTTGTGGCATCAAATGAATGATAATCACGGTGTATATGAATAGTTGCTACGTGGTGATGGTTACGCAATATTTAAGGTATTACAAGTTTATCTTGTAATATATGTTTGAATCAATCATTAATTATGTTAACTACGTTAACCGACAGTGTATAAGATTTACAAATTATAAACAATGATTTGAACAAAACAATAACTTGAATGAGCAACGTAGAATACAGCATTATACTGAACCTTGGACTCACAATGGCTGACGCCACGTGGTGAATTACACACTGCAATTAATTGAACGCAATTAATTGCTTGATCACTCGAATTAATGATTTTAATGTCTCTTGTAATTGTTTGTTTCTTTTGAGAGCAAAACATGTGAATCGTCCAATACACTCAATGCATACAATTAATGCTACACTGAATTTACGGTGATTTGGTTTACTGAATACTACACTTTGCGATGCGGATCGAGAACACGAATGCTCGGTATGAATGTCCAATCTAGAGTGATCTAAGATGGATGGAGAGATAGCGTCGTGGTGATCACGTTGTCGGCGGAAATCACTGCAGCACTTATCTGCCACATGTTGATTGATGATTGGTCGAGCACGTGGTATATGCGCGAGCGTATGATCAGAAAGGCATAAAGGTGTCCAGCTGATAGATGATTGGATGGTCAATTCACTACGTGGATTTACTGACCATCTCACTAATGATTATAAAAGATTCCGAGGTTAAATTGACCAATTAGTCCATAAGGTGCTGCTACCTTATGACCCCACAGTCCAAACACACACAAATGATAAAGGATCGAGTGAGATTTCCGTACCACGGTTCGATCAACAATGTCCGGACTCCGAAGGTAAACAATCGATCGAACGGTACAGGAGAGACCGACTCTATACCTTCTTCATGATCACAAGGTCCAAACACACTCTCTATCTTATTTTATTATTTCAAACAGCTGTAAGAGCCCACGGTATTATTTCCGCATGTACCGAGCATTGCGGGCACCAGGCCATCGCACCCGAACCCATGAAAAACTTGCTACGTCACACCTCCGGAATTCCCTCGCTGCCGTAAACAGCAGGTCAGCGACCAGCTGGCCTCGCTGGGTGGCGAGGGGAAGACGGGTAGCGCGACGACGGCAAGCTACAAAATTAAGAAATGCGTTAGATTTTGGAACAAAAACCGATGATGACGTAGAGTAGAACGGGGCAAGGGGAAGAGTATACAAGAGCCTGCGCGGGGTGGGAGAGGCTTTCTGTGCCCGAAGCTCGACTACGAAAAGAGGTACCTTAAAGAAGTATTGCAGTCATAGTTTCCGAGATTTTAAATAGAATTTTCATCGAAATAAGTGTTTGATCTATCTCGTTCGGGAGTTTAAACCGGCACTCATCAAGAGAATTGCAGTTTAGGAAGGCCGGTCAAGAACAAGGAGAGGCAAAAGTGTAGGCGAATAAAATAAAACAGAGACAGTATTTTGTCGAAGAAATCTATCTCTAGCGAGTTTTAAATAAATAGTTTTAAATAAATAGTTTTGAATAAATAGTTTTAAGTGAATAGTATCAAATAAATAGTTTTAAATAAATAGTTTTGAGTGAATAGTATCAAATAAATAGTTCTAAGTGAATAGTTTAAGGAAAAAGGTCTTAGTGAGAAAAATTGCTTGCATCGGTAATGAATTGACTAAAATTAGGTCACATAGCCTTTCAACCGGCAGTGAAAAGATTAATTGTATAAGCGTGCAAGTGGAAGAGAGATAGTAAGTGTCAGTACGATGAGTGAGAGATAGAGAGTGATGTAGATATAAATGAAATAGCGAAAGAGTGCGAGTTCCGAGCGTCTAGCGGTGTATGTGTGTATCGAGCGTACAGCTCAATACCTCTGTACAAAACAATAATAGACTTTCGAGCCGAGTGTAACGAGAATCTACATAAACGTAAATTACGAAAAGAAGTGCGAAAAATAATCATCGGAATTACCGAATTGCAGTGCATTGTATGGGCTATCGGTGGCCAGATACCAAATATTGACATTTTTATAAAATTGTTCTTTTTGCTAATAAACCGTACTCTCATCCATTGGTCTAAAATTAATTAGTCCGGTGTTCGAGCCCGAAGTCCCACGAAAAATAAAAATAATTGATAACGATGAAAATTACCGTTACAGCTCAAAATTAAAATTTCAATTTTTTTAAAAATCCTTCGGGCAATCACGATCTATATTTATCTACTAACAGATAATATTTTGTTTTTTAATTTCAGATAAAGCTATCACGAGTTATCATGACCACCGCGAGAACATTTTTTTTAGGGCTCTCCGAAAACCAGGTCCCACCGGCTGAATTTCCGACATTTTTGCATAAATTTTTTTAAAAATACTGTTCAAATGTTAGTCTTTGATATACTTAACATTTTGAATAAAATAATTTATTGAAACGGTTCGCGATTTTTGTTCCCTTCCTGTTTTTATCCCTATTTCGCGCGTTTTTGACGCGGCTTAGTGAAATCGCGTTGTTTTTTAGTTTTATTTCGAGCGATATCGTCCTAGATCGTATGGAGAGTGGAGCTTGCTCGAAACCGGTTCGTGCTCTGGGCTGGATGGGAGGAGAAGTGTCTGTGGTTTTATGGATTTGCAATCAATCTGTTAGGTTGTTATTAATATTTTTATTGTTTTTGGTTGTGAGACCTCAGTTTAGGTTTTGTTGCTTCGCATTTATCCGTGACGGACATGCGGTTTGTTACCCTTTCATCATTGGTCTTTGTATTGATTGGGTAATTCCTTTTTTTTATGGTGCTGAAGGCACTGATTGTTTGGTAATTGTCTGATTGCTTGTTAGTTTAGACAGAGGATGGAAGGACGTTCGTAGGACGATCTGGTCGTTCGTACGAGTTTTAACGTTCACTTGCGTGAGTTTTTCTTAATTCTCCGTATGCGGAATTGCTTCCGGTATTTCGGGTTTGACTCTATAATTCGTAAAAAGATGAGATATCGCCTTTACGGAGCTTAACACTCAATTTATCTGTTTAGAGGTTATCGCGTTTGCCAAGGCGCGCTTTTCTTAAATCTACGTATGCGGAATTGCTTCCGGTATTTCGGGTTTTGACTCTATAATTCGTAAAGAGATGAGATATCGCCTTTACGAAGCTTAACACTCAAGTTATCTGTTTAGAGGTGATCGCGTTTGCTAAGGCACGTTTTTCTTAATACTACGTAAATGGAATAATCTCCAGTTTCTTTCGGGTTTTGACTCTATTATTCGTAAAGTGATGAGATATCACTTTTACGGAGCTTAACACTCAATTTATCTGTTTAAGGGTTATCGCGTTTGCTAATGCGCGATTTTCCTAATACTACATAAATGGAATAATAAATTTTCAGTTCCTTTTGGGTTTTGATTCTACTATTCGTAAAGTGATGAGCTATCGCCTTTACGGAGCTCAACACTCAATTTACCTATTTCGGGGTTATTGCGTTTGCTAATGCGCGAGTATCGAATATTGTGTAATTTTGATTTTGTGTATTTCTCGAATTTTTAAGATATCGTTGGCCGAATCCCGATGGCTATTGGTGCTTAGCGTGTCTCTATTAGATGTTGCAAGGTGTGGCTTATTTGCTGGGCTTAGTGCTCATACGGGGCGTTCCTTGGTACCTTCGTTAGATGTACCGGTCCGCCTTGTTTTTAATCATCGGACGTCTAGCTGGTGACATTCTACTTGGGATGTTATTGTTTTGAAATGCCCGTTCGCGAGATCTGCCTTTTGAGGCTCCGCCCTGCTAATGGTCGCGCGGTGAGCTTATAGTAGGAACGTGAGTTTCGTGTGGTGAGGTGGGGGGATGTGAATTTACCTATCTATCTTTACTCGTCTTTGTTATTGTTTGGGTCCCTAGCTATAGCTCGCTGTTCGCAAAAGACCCCGGGTTCGCAGCTATGACCAACTAGCTCTTGCTGTACCCCGGATACTGAGGTATTTAGTCGCACTTGATTAAGACACCTTATTGCGCCTTTAAGGGCTTTACAATTTGGTATCTTAATTAGTGAGATTGGCCAAGGTATCCATCCGTAACAGGTGGTAGTTGGTGCTGGCCCTGACGTGGTCCCACTCACGAAGGTACACCCTACGAGTCGATTGCGCGTGGTGCAACAAGTCGGGATGCCACTCCCTTAACCTGGGGACACACGTGCTTCTTCACTCTGCAGAAGACATGTAGCCACGGCGCTATGCGTGGGGACACGTTAATGACATAGTGCCCTAACGCTACGATTGGGGGCGGCCAAGGCACAATGCAGGGGAGCCCTTTCCTCGCAGAGTATTCTAATTAATCCGTTTACTTAACTGACGGCTAGGACGCAATGCAAGGGAATCAGTTGAGCAAAAGAATACTGTTTGCTACCAAGATATTTCCCAAACGGTTAGTTCTTATCGTTATAGTTTCGTTCGGTCAAACGATGGCCAAGCCCAATGCAGGGGAATCGATTGATCGAAAGAACACTTTTTCGTTACATTCTGAATTTAAAATGAATTTAGGATGGCTATCGGGCAGCACTTCGTCTTGAAGAACAGATTTTCAACAAGAGCCTCGAGGCTTGTCCGGTCGTGGTTTGTATAGTTTAGTGAATCGACCCCGAGGGGGTGTTTTGGGGTATGTCACGTGATGTTTGTCGCCCTTCAATCACTAGGTGAAGGAGGTGCGGGGTGGTGTGTCGGTGTACCGTTATTTCTATATTTAGCCGGGCTTTGTCTTTTTCTGAGTTTAAACCGCGGTTCTAGCGAGGTTGAATTTTGTTGGTCTGTGTTAAATTTCCACCCGCAGGAGGTTCAAACTTTTCCTGAGAGTTTTTACAGTTTGATTGATGTTTTTTTACGGCTTGTCGTCATGTGCGGTTTTACTTATCCTGTATGTGTTTTTCCTTGTCTAACTTCTGGTTCGAGTTTTGCTAGGATTGCTTAATTATTGCGAATTTGGTGTTTTATAATGTGTTTTTTAGATGTTCTTCCTAGATTTTTATGTTGTTCTCACTTTTGAGGGTTTATCCGGGTAGGGCTTGTCCTAGTCTCAATTTGTTAATTGTTTTTCGTGATATTTCGGTTTGTCTTATGCTTTTATTTCGTTATTAATATTTGATCCTTGAGTGGGGGTATGTGGTGAGGTTTCATGTGGAATCCCCTTGTCGTTCACTCTTGAGAATTAGTGGAATTTCAAGAGTTCCACTAATTCTTTTGTAGTTTCACCGTATCGTGGCGTTCTCAGCGCATCGCGTTGGTGTGGTGTGGTTGGTTTAAAGCAGGGGTCTCCAAACTTTCCAGCCTTAGGGCCATACTGATTACTCCAGTAAGTTCCGAGGGCCAAAACCATATTATCATTGTTGCCGGTGGTAAAAAGTGAAATAGTCCAAAATCTGTCCGCGGGCCGAATGTGGCCCTCGGGCCGTAGTTTGGAGACCCCTGGTTTAAAGGGTGAAGCAGACTATGCCTTCTTAGTACGGTAAGGCGTTTGTTGTTACGCGTTGTTCCGCCTGCTTCCTAGTGGGGCGGTGGTTATTACGCTGGGGTCCGGTCTGTAGTGTGTGGTATTGCTGTTTGGCCTGCCCCTCGTCTTACTCGTGCGAGCTTCTTGCGAGCTGTGTTTGTTCTGATAATAGTTTTTTTTATTTTAGGTGGGGCCTGTGTCTAACGCCATGCTGTTTCGGGGTGGGTACTTGCGGTTGACCGTGTGTACCTACTTTTGTGCTATGTTGTCTTAGTCCAGCCGATGTTTGTCTGTTCTGTGTTTGCTTCTTTTGTTAATAGATAATCGATTTTTCGGGTAATTCTCTGTCTTTCTTATTAGTTTTGATCTTTGTCCGTTGGTGTAGGCTGGATGTGTGGGTGGTATTAAGGTTTTATTATAGTAGCGGATCGCCGTAATGGTGTTCCGTTACATTATATATAATGCGAAAAAAAAATCGAGAAAACATGCTTTTTTTGGCTTCAAAACCCATGTAACCCCTTAAGAAACTGGCCCCCGCTGAAGCATCTTTTGAGATATGCACTAGTAAACACAGTATACTCAAACATTTTGATTGATCGTTGAAACTCTTTCCAATTGCCATTAGATCTCCATGGATTTCAAGATCGCATATCCTGTGAAGGACGTTTCATTATTGCATGGATGGCACACACACAGAGTCAAGATTTTAGAAGTAATGAGAAGTCACCCAGAAAAGATAAACAAACTGCACTATAGATTGCACGTAATTTGAAAGATTTGATTGCTGCTTTATTGCCTCCAACGATATTGAAGGCTGGCAAGAAAAAATCGTGGAAGCCGACGTTCGCTGAGTCTCAGGAAAACTTCATAACCCATATAAAGGTATGCGATTTGATACGGTGTTGTTTGTAACGTAATTTGCGTAAACATAGTAAACAATCCGAGGTGTGTTAATATAATAACGGGAATTTAGTCATTTCACGTGTTTAATTAGACCGATTCGCCCGATTTTTTCGTTGTTATGTTGCTAAGCTTGTCTGAAAAGTTGCTGTAATGTGTTAGCCATATTGGATATTTAGTCTATTGTCAGCTGTCAGAAAGGTCACGTGTGTTTTGGTTAGATCGGCGATTTTGAAAATGGATCAGAGAATTTGTATTAAATTTTGCTATAAGAATGGAATAAAGTGCAGGAAAGTTTTAGAAATGTTAAATATTGCTTTTGGTGAGTCTGCTATGAGTAAAACGAAGGTTCATGAGTGGTATAAGCGTTTCCAAGATGACCGTTGAATATGACGAGCGCCCTGAACGCCCCAGCACATCACGAACCGAGGAACCGAGGAAAACGTGGAGAAAGTTAAAGAAATGATTATGAACGATTGCCAAATCATAATCAGAGAAGTGGTGGATGATGTTGGCATATTAATTGGCTCATGCCATGACATTTTTTCGAAGGTTTTGGGTATGAAACGTGTAGCAGCATAATTTGTTCCAAAACTGTTGAATTTCGACCAAAAACAGCGGCGAATGAAAGTTGCTCAGGAGTCGCTAAATGAAGTCAACAGCGATGCACAACTACTGAAACGTGTCATAACAGGTGATGAAACATGGGTTTACCGATATCACGTCGAAACTAAGGCTCAATCGTTCCAGTGGAGGCATTCTGGATCGCCAAGGCCGAAAAAAGCTCGACAAGTGCGGTCGAATGTGAAGGTTATGCTCACTGTGTTCTTCGATTTTAACGGCATAGTGCACCATCAGTTATTGCTACAAGGTCAAACGGTCAATAAGGAGTACTACTTACAAGTTCAATGCCGTTTGCGTGAAGCAGTCCGAAAAGAAGCCCGGATTTGTGGCGAAAAATTCATGGCTTTTGCACCACGATAATGCACCTGCTCACACTTCGTTTCTTTTTCGTGATTTTTTGGCCAAAAGCAACACTGTAATGATGCCCCAGCCTCCATATTCGCCAGACGTGGCCGCGTGTGACTTTTTTCTGTTCCCAAAAATAAGGAGAACCTTAAAGGGCCATCGTTTTGCAAGCATAGGTGAGATTAAAAACGCATCACTGAAAGAGCTAAAAGCTATCCCAAAGAACAAGTAAGGGGTGGTTAAATTTTAAGGGCCGATGTTGATTTTGAATAAAACACAAATTATTTAGGAAATTATTGTCAATTCTTTTTATTATGATAATATGGTATGGTTCAATTATGTATGGAACAAACATCGGCCAAATGGCCGCCGCGACCTCGGCGGCACACCTCCATTCGATGGTCCAAATTTTCGATGACGCTTAGGCATAATTGAGGTTCTATGCCGTTAATGTGCCGAATTATCTCATCCTTTAGCTCTTGAATTGTTGCTGGCTTATCGACGTACACCTGTTCTTTCAAATAACCCCAAAGAAAGAAGTCCAACGGTGTCAAATCACATGATCTTGGCGGCCAATTGACATCGCCACCACGTGAGATAACACGGCCATTGAATTTGTCGCGCAAAAGAGCCATTGTTTCGTAAGCTGTGTGGCAAGTGGCACCGTCCTGTTGAAACCACATAACGCCCACATCCATATCTTCCAATTCGGGCCATAAAAAATTCGTTATCATCTCACGACAGCGAACACCATTCACAGTAACTGCCTGACCGGCCTCATTTTGGAAAAAATACGGCCCGATGATGCCGCCAGCCCATAAACCGCACCAAACAGTCACTCTTTGTGGGTGCATTGGTTTTTCGACAATCACTCTTGGATTATGATTCGTCCAAATGCGACAATTCTGCTTATTGACGAATCCACTGAGGTGAAAATGTGCCTCATCACTGATGATGATTTTCTTCGAAAATTGATCATCCACTGTTGCCATTTCTTGCCACCATTCTGACCATTGACGACGTTTGGAATGGTCAAGAGGCTTTAGTTCTTGAGTCAATTGCACCTTATAAGCGTGTAAATGCAAGTCTTTATGCATAATGTTCATCAACGACGAGCGTGAGAGGTGCAATTGTTGGGCACGACGACGAGTTGAGGTGGACGGCTCTTCAGCCACACTATCGCGAACAGCAGCAATCTTTTCTGCAGTACGAGCTGTACGAGCATGCATTGGTGTTTTAATATCTCCTACAGACCCGGTTTGCTCAAATTTTTGCACGATTTTTCCGATTGTACGCACATTGGGACGATTAAATTGACCGAAAAAATCACGAAGTGCACGATATGCATTTTGATTTGAACGCCCATTTTCATAATGAGCCTGAATAACTTTAACGCGTTGCTCGATTGTGTATCTTTCCATGGTTCAAATTGAGTTAGTCTGAAATTGAGAAATGTCAAATGAAATGCAGAAAAAAACTTGACGTTTAGGTGTGGTTCACATTCAACATCGGCCCTTACAATTTAACCACCCTTTATAATATCTAATGGGGACTGTTTTGAAGGGGATAACATTGTTGAAGACGAATAAATAAATTTCTTTAAAAAAAAACGATAATTCCCGTTATTTTTTCAACACACCTCGTATATACTAGAACCGCTACTCTGCGACCTATTCCATTAATATTCGTGGTTACCAATAGCGAAGTGCGATGAGGCGACAGAATTGAGAATTCTCGGTACCGATTGGCCCACAAGATTGACGTTTTAATAAATGTATTTACAATTCAGCTTGTTTACTGTGAATGCTGGTTTCCAAAATGAATCTCGTAAACATTTTTTTATAAGCTACTCTAGCATATTGGTATATGCTGTTAGGACAAATTGTACATTCCTACTAAAGATCTTTACATATGTAGATATATATTTTATCGGGGCGTTTTTGCGCTGCTGCTATTAAATGTACCGTTTATGTAAAACTAATACAGTTATGGCTTAAATATATATCGAAAATAAATATATCGATCACTTCTGCGTACGTCAAAATCGCACTGAATATGCCACACACAAAGTACCAAAAACTTGGCTGTATTCTTCAGCCTTTCGCCGTGATTGTTGAAGAGTCCCTAGAACCATCGATAACTCGTATGTAATTTTGGAGAGCATAAGCTATCAGTTGGACAATCAACTATCAACAGTGGACGTGTATTTTAAATTATTCTACGCATTGAATCTGGAGTATCTTCCTGAAGCTCAGCAAACATGGACATTTTTTCAGAGGTATTTTGACAAGATCCTCCTCAGAAAGAAAGCGCTCTGCCATTGGATGATAATTGAGCCTCCTGTTTAACCAGCATCCAATAACAGAGCACTTTATTTCTGCTGCCCGGAAATACAATGACTGCTTCCAAATGACGTCTTTTGGAGCAAGAGTAACGAATGAGGCCAATTTTATGCCAATATTCAACGTTTAAGAGCAGGTCTACCACAGGATAGAGAGCCTCATGGCAGGGCCTCAGCAGCAGTCTTGATTTCTCCAGATATACTTTGTTGATGATGAAGACCATGAAAGGGACATCTGTTGTGGAATCTATCCTGGTATTAAGCAAGAACTGGTTACCCACTGCAGAAGTTGCTGCATGAATACAACAAGTATATTCTTGATTTTAAGGCTGCCGTTGATTCTGTTCCTAAGGAACAGAAGGAGTCGCAAGTGTGGATTGACACCGATAGGAAGCCTTCCGAAGCCTCTGATGTGCTACCGCGGGGAGGATGGCTATTACATCAATATACCTCGGCGCGACTCGAAGAGCAAGACTCCTCTTAAGAAGACTGTGACTGCTGTTCACTTTTACAGCTACAGCATGATGAAGCGTGATGGCTAAGAAGAGTATAAGACTACCGTTCCGCCACCTTTTTATTTAATTTCTGGTTGATATGTATGCAAAAATAGAGACTGAAAGGCTTATTGGATTCGCAACAACGAGAAAAAGCTGAGAAGTGAGGAATATGGTATATCCACCTAAAGGACGGCATGATAAGAACTGACGGCAAGTTATGACAGCTTGGCAAGATAGTTATGTTGCCGTCCTCTTTCACTGGAGGATCCCGCTACATGCATGAGTGAACTCAAGATACGATAACGTATATGCACTACTTGGGACTGCCAGATCTGTTTATTACATTTACCTGCAATTTGAAATGGTCAAAAATCATAGAGCTCCTGACTCAAGGCAAAAAATCTCACGATAGACATGACTCAGTAGCGAGAGTTTTCAACTTGAAAGTTAAGCATATGAGAAAGCTCCTTAATGCAGGTTGCATCTTTGGTCCTGACAGGTGTCACATATACCCCTTTGAATAGCAGAAACGTAGAATCCCTCACATTCATATTCTCTTGTGGCTAGAAGAGAAGATATGACCAGAGTCCATTGACAAAGTTATAAGAGCTGAACTATCTGATTGCGACCTAGGCCCAGCCCCCCATGAAATTAACTATGATCCACGGCCCATGTGGATCCATTAACAGGAACTCACAATGCATAGTGGATGGTGCCTGCACTAAGAAATACCCTCGGTCATTTTTGAAGGAAACTCAAATAGGAGAGGATGGCTATTCTCAGCATCGCAAGCGGTCCCCGGCAGACGGTGGGTTCACTGTCAAAATCAATGGAATTCATGTAGACAATCGCTGAGTGGTGCCATTCAATCCCGTCCTGTCTCGCACTTTCTCGGCCTATATAAATGTTAAGTATTACATTTCAGTAAAATCAATAGAATACATCTGCAAGTATGTAAACATAAGGTTTACATACTTTACCAGGCAGCATTCACCATTGAAGATCTGGACGAGGTGACGAGGTACAAAGCATGACTATACATCAGCAGCTCTAGGGGAGGCTGGCGTATTCTCGGTTTCCCTATCCACGAAAGGTTTCCTCTTGTTATGCACATTGCCGTACATCTCGAAAACGGCCAGAGAGTTTATTTTACAGAGGACAATGTTATCGAAAGGATCAATAACCCTCAGAAAAGAACATTTATAGCCTTTTTCAGCTGTGCAATGCCTTCGCAAAGACACTTTGATATTGCGAAGTCCCGACTTAATACGAATGGAAAGGTAACCAGTTCTGCAGGAGAAAACAAAGGAAGCCAGTAAAAGATTATCTTGGGGTGAAGAAAGATCAGGGTTTGTGTAGAGGGTACACGGTCCATCCCTCAACGTCAACGTCCTCTACCTCAAGGTCGGCGCTCTAATCATGCTGGTGTCCAATCTGAACCCTCCGAAACTAGGCAATGGCACCAGGCTTCAGGTGAAGACTCTGTACAAACACGTAATCGATGACATTATTTTTACAGGCGTCAATCAGGGAGAAACCGTTTTCATCCCCCGAATACCTCTGATCCCATCAGACTACCACTTTGAGTTCAAACGTCTGCAATTTCCTATTAAGGTTTGTTGCGCCATGACCGTCTATAAGGCACAGGAACAAAGTTTGAAAGTGGCTGATGTGGATCTGAAGAGTGATTGTTTCTCCCATGGCCAGTTGTATGTGGCGTGCCCTAGAGTGAGTTCACCTGACAGCCTGGTCATCTTCCAGCCAGAAAAAAAAACAAGGCATGTTGTTTACAGGGAAGTATTGAAAAATTAATATTAGTAATTGAAAGGAATTAAGTTATGAGTACTAATTAATGTCTTGAAACGAGGGGAAAAACATAGGGTATCACGTGACGTATTTCCACACAGACGAAGTCGCGGCTATCAACTATTACGATATAAATCTAAAATGGCAGTATCGTTAGGAAACAATATTTCGTTTCATAATCATTAACAGCAACATTAAATTCTCCGAGTAAAAGTCATTTTTTACCATATTATTGAGATATTATATGAACTATCGAAACTAACCTTTCTATTTGTTATGAAATAACGCAAAACTGCACTAAAAACTTTGTTTTAAAGTTCGAATTAAATATTTTATAACTAGAAATATTTTACAATGTTAGACGTGTGTCGATGCAGCTGTCATTAAGACAAGTGAGTACTCAGTTGATTGAGTTTATCCGTGTTGTATAACAGGTGTACAAGTATGAAATGCGATTTCAGACAACAGACGGCATACGACTACAGTTTGTGCTATAAAGATTTGACACTGCGCCATTGTGTTGTGTCACAAATAGGTGTCAGACGCGCACGAGTGATAAAATCGAAACGTGTGTGCATAGTGTTATGTTGTTGTGTTCAATATGTCGAAATTTATACCGAACAAAGAACATTTGCGAACAGCATTAAGTTTTTGTTTTCATTTGAAGAAAACTGCTGCTGAATCATACCGATTACTTGGAGAAGCTTATGGTGAATATGCTCCGCCGCAAGATACGTGTGAACGATGGTTTCGTTTGCCCGAACGATGGGAAAAATGTATACAAGCGATGGAGCATACTTTGAATAAAGCTTTTTTTTCATTCTTCCGAATCGAATATGTTTTTTTTTAGAAAAAAAAGCCGCATATCATACTTGTTCACCGTGATATATTTTCGTTACAGAATCTTAATGACACTTACATGAGCAATTGCGAATAGTCGTAGCCGGTAGATAGACAATCCATGGAACGAACTGTTAGTATCGCATAATTTGCACAGCCAATCGCTAATCTGCATTTTTGTTGTATTATTTACTGGAAAACTAATGACGATACGTGACCGACGGCGTAAGTTATGTCGTGCTAAACGTATGTTCCATGTGACGGTAGCTTTACAAAGAGAAACCGGTAAACCTATTTAAAGTAAACCGGACCATTTTGAGTTTTTTATTTCATATTACAGCTAATCGATTGTCGGTCGTTTGGTATTCATTGATGGTTTAATTAGAACATTTGGTGGTTAATTGCATTTTTTTAATCGATGTATTATTGTTTGGTTGTCATGAACATCGCAATTAAAATGTTTAGTGGTTACTAAATTTCGCAGAAAGCAAAAAAACTGAAGTTGCAGTATGGTTGAATTGGATATCGGAGTATGGGCATACCGGTTTATAAAGCATGTAAATCTGATCCGATTTTGTTTTATAATTGAGGTTTTCATTGAAGCGAGAAGGTACGTTAATTGTTCTTACTTTAATTGGAACATTTGGTGGTCATTACTTAGCGCATGCGACATTAAAAAGTCGTGCATGTGAAAATTGACACTGGGTTATTCATTGATATTCTGCTTGTAAACATTTTTACATCCAAACCGATTTTTCTTTACGTCGTCTCAATTGAAATATAGAAGTGCATTAATGATTGGTAGCATAGTTGAAGAATTTCGTGATCCTTAATTTATTAGCCATATATTATTAATGGTCATTAATTATTAATGTATGAGTACAGCCAGGCATATTCGTTATGAGTAATACTACACAGATTCGATTTGTACATTTTAAAAGGACCATTTGGTTAATTTTTTTATTATACGAATATTTACTTTTCGTAACACCCCGGAAATCGCACATCGGAAACGGCATACTTGGCCATACCATGCTCGCGCGTCAATAATTTTTTCCTTATTTTTTTTTCTGCTGAGATAAGATGTAAGAAAGATATATAAAATATAATAGTGGAATGAAATGTAACCACTTGTGATACTGTGTAATAATTTAAATAATATTTTAATACTGTATTTGAAATGTAGTTAATGCGGTGCAGCGAGATATGTAATTACATAAGTATATTTGGATTGAAATGGTTAATTATTCATGAATTCTTTATGTACACCGAAATTGATTACAATATAAAGTGATTAGATTCGCGAAAAAAACATCGAATTTCATATAAATACGCTTATAATATAAGTGTATATAAGTGTGTGTGTACAAAATTATATAAATACATAAATGAAATGATTCTTTCCGAGTTTTATTTGGTTATATTTAAATTCGGTCATATTCGTCATTGATTATAGGTTACTTAATCCGTGACGTTTAAATTAACGTTTGAGAGTGTATCTAGTTGAGTTGACATAGATAAATTTACATAATAGTTGTCTTTTCATACTAAATTTTGGCCGGATTCTTTGCAGATCATTATCTTATAGTTCACATAAACTTAAAAAGTTTTAAATAAAGTCTATAAGCACCTTGGTTCTAATTCAGTAAATGTACCTTAAATGGTGACTACATTGTACATGCTGTTCTTATTAACCTTTTTCTCCATATGTATGCTATCATTCTTTTTTTATTTATTTAAATTTATCTTGTTAATGATTAATGTACCATCGTAGTAACTTAGCACAGTATTTTTTTCAACGTTGCCTTTTCTTTTTATCCTCTTTCTGTACTAAGACTTGTTGAAAATCATATTGTCCATTGTAAATGTCTTCTCAATAAATACTTTGTATTGAAATAGAGAAAAAAGTAGTATAGAAAAGAATTAGAGAAAAAAGATATTACCTTATGAATTGAAAAAACAAAAATATCATAGTTTAGACATAGAGAAAAATGAGATTATATCGCAGAATTTGAGAAAAATCATGCAGTGTAAAAATTGGGAAGAATAGCTGTGTCCAATTAAAAAGTTTTTTAACTGAAACGGAGCTACAATACTGAAGGAAAAGATACCATAGCTTAGATATTTGAACTTTTTATTGACAAGTTATTTTTTGTACTACAAACAATCCTTTGTAGTTAATAATATCTTATCAATGATCAATAAGGTGAATTATAGCAGTAGATCTTCCAATTTAATGCATGAAATATTTGTTTGGAGTAATTTTTCAAATAACGCATGAGAGCTTCGATCGTTTCGTCAAAAGATACTCAGAAGCTTAATCAATAATCTTCATATGGTATTAATATTATTGTACGTTGCTGAAATTAGCAGGCAGTTTAGCACATTGTTCATTCGGTGAGCAGTGGTTTATGCAGGATCACTCGACAAGTTGTTTTTTAGTTTCTGTAATATAATACTAGATGAAATTATCGTTCTTATCTTACATTTATGAAAGTTATATTGTAGTTCCTCAGAATTAATCAGAATCAAATAAAACGTAACACGCATTGTTTTTAAGTTTAATTTGAACTCCTGGATTTAACCTTTACAGTCTCAATTTTAGAATGCAGATCTTATTTATAATATTTTTTTCATTAAAAAAAATTTAGAATGCAGAGCTTGTTCGAAAAGCAAGCATTACACATCATTACTCAAAAGGAATTTTATTCTTCAGCTTGGAATTATTTGATGAAAATGTCTCATGACTTTGCTTTTAACTTGTACCGTTTTCGAGTTTAATACATTTGATACACATACTCATATTAATAATTTACAAATTTACTTGCAGTTTGTTCACTACAAACACGCTAAAATATTCAAACAAAAAATGAATATCGAATTATTCATCAAGTGGATAAAAAATTTGTGGGCGGAGTTGGAGTGTAATGAGTTGATTATAACGTTCAGGGTGTGGTCGGCTAACATTCATATTTGTTCAGTTCACATAATTTGCTTCTTCAATATAAATAGAATAAATAAAACGTCTTCAAAAAAGAATAAACAATGTAATTTTTTTCTGAAAACATTTTGCAATATAATATGGATATAATTTATTTTAGAAACATTGTTAAAACCAATATTAACTTGATAGTCGGTGTAGATCGGTTATTTGTACAGTACAACTAGTATCAAAGGTTGTGATTGTTTGAAAAATGGATACAAGAGTATTGATATTAGTCTTCATAAATTGAAGAAAAGTGATCGCGAAATTGCCACACAATTGAAGATATCACGATGAACGGTGGGCTACAACGTAAACAAATATGCAGCTACGAAGAGTTTGACGAACAAAAAACGCTCAGGACGTCCACGAAAGACAACAATTGTTCGAGACAAAAAAAATCTGGAAAAATTCCAGCGAATTTTAAATTAAAAAGTTTACTTTCTTGATATTTTATTCCAGACGCCATAATTCTCGAAATAAGCCACTCCACTCATTAAAGTTCCAACCCAAAATAGTGAAAAAATTCTAGCCAATCCAGTATGAACCCATGCAACTCTTTACCCTCCTGATATTTCTTCCGAAATCCTATATTCTACGGTTACGCTACATTTACTAAAATTTGTCATCTTTAGCTAAAAATGAAATACAGGAGCGAAACAAAATTGCACGAAGCTTTATAGAAAAAGAAAATGAAGGTTATTCTATCCTTTTTCAGTTTGTCATAGAAAAACCGATGAACAATTTTTCTACAAGTTCTGCGTCTAATTTTCGATAGCCAAAAAATAGCCGAAAAATGGCTACGTTCAAAGGTGCGTACCGGGTCGAAAAAATAGTAAAATACTTTACAAATAAGCAAAATGAAGCTGTATTTGTCCCCTTTAAAACGCCGCTTGCAAAATTCGATTATCTCCTTTTTTGACGCCGCTCTCTAACTTTTAATACGGCTATAAATTTCGACAGGTAGGTAAATAGTTATGAGCGGTAGTGTAGGAGATTGCGTATGTCCTTGTCTCAAGTTTTTTTATTCATTGTGTTTATTAGAGAATATTAATAAAACAGTGTATACAAGTGCGAGTCAAGTAAAAGGAAAAAAAAACAGAAGAAAAAAGAAAAGAAACAAATCGATTGCATATTTATTCCGGGTCACAAAGTAAATGACGAATGTTTTTTTCTACGTTTCGAATTGGGGTTATGTTTGACAATTTTAACCAACTCTTATAAAAATTTAATTAATAATTAATCATTTACAGAGCGTAAAAAATAAAAAAAGAAAAGAAAATACGTGAAAAAGCTAAATTGATGAACATTTTATGAGCAATAATAATTTTTGACTGTGATTAGTAATAGCTTTATGTAAATATCTAATAAATAATAAAGTTAAAAAATTTGTTATAGGTTATTACAATTGTGTAACTTTTTTTCTAACACCTTGCCACTAGATGTGCAGATTTGTTGAAGTAATTGACGCATGCTCTACAAACCTTAACCATTTTCTTTCACATAATCTAAAATTAAAACGCGACAAGTCACTTAGTATGAAAGTTTGGCCAAAAAAATTAATTGCAGTCAATCACTGTTATAATGTTTTCATAATATCTTGCAAGTAGTTGTGCACACTTTTAGAGATAATTAATGAGTACGCTGCAAATCTGAACCCTTTTTCTTTACACACTCTAAAGCTACAAGTAGACAAGTAATGTCATGTAGACAAGTTATATGTAAAACTTTCACCTAAAAAAAAATCATTGCTGGTGATCACTGTTTTAAGGTTCTCTATAACATTTTTCTTACAAATGTGCATAATTCTTGAGATAATTCATGAGTATACTGCAAATTTTAACCATTTTCTTTCATGCATTCTACAGTTACAGCGTTACTTTATATAGAATTTAGGCCTAAAAAAGCACTTTTTCTAGGTAATCATGTATACAGGGAAGTTGAAATATTTCAACATTTCATAGGCATAGTTGCCATAACTAATTATGATAACGCTCTAAATTTGACATCGATTGGTTTTCACAATTCGGAGTTGCCACTTGAAGTGGACGCCCGGGTGAGCATAAAATCTTTTTAGTGTTGCCGACTACGAAAAAAGAACATATATCTATTTCTGTTGCTGCAGAATATTTAGTCTAACAATATGTGTGAAACTTGCAGTCAATATAAATGGATTAAGTGGATACAAATTCAGATTTTCCCATTTCTTCCATTCATTAGTCATAGAAGGCGTGATTAATAGGCACACTTTCAAAGTTTTTTTGATAAAAAACGAAAGTGAGTGCCTTAAAAATGGGAAAAGATTGTTTCGGTGGACAGATTACCGCTGGATATTTCTCATCAAAATTTTCTCATGACACGGGAATGGTAAGAATCAAAGCGCATAGACATCGAGGGTTCAGCAACAGAGGTAGTTCAAAAAAATGGGAAAAGATTGTTTCGGTGGACAGATTACCGCTGGATATTTCTCATCAAATTTTTCTCATGACACGGGAATGGTAAGAATCAAAGCGCATAGACATCGAGGGTTCAGCAACAGAGGTAGTTCAATACTGAACGCGCATCAACGCAGCGTAGCTACTATATGATCACCTGAGGAAAAGCTAGCTGTGCACGTTTCGTATATTCCTTTGGGGTTTGACGGGAAAAAAGTTACGAGTGATGGTATAGCCAATATGCCACCGTACTGAGGGGTGCACTCAGCCAAATCTGGCCCGCATACGGGGTCGAAATGGAAGGTGTTCACGACCGCCAGGACCCCATCGCCGTCGCCCATATGGCGACCATGGCAGCTCCGGGACTAGGGACTATAGTTAAGCACACTTATTCTGTGCTCCTGCATGGCGGTGTGTGTATTTATCTTCTATTATGATATACCTTTATGCACTGTACGTACTACTATCCAATGCTCACCCTCTCGGCTCGCATATACATTACTCCGGGGCTCCAAAGGTGACACACACACAATACAGTTAGCCACTTCGAGTACATGAATCTTTACCTAGCGGACATGCATTTATTTGCTGTCAATCTGAAGAAAGTTCACTACAGCTTAGTAGCGCTTGCGTTTATACCATCCGTTCAGAGTTTTCTCCATATGTGAACCTCAGACATTTGTACAGTATAGGTAGAACGCCGGGCTTAAATGTGTGTCCACCGTGCTACCTTGAATCTGTCTATCATGAAGCATCGACGAAGGTATCAGAACTGTGTACTCTGAATACACGAAAAAATCGGGATAATAAGATTAACTGCGAGTGGCGTGACGATGGCAAAGTTACTAGGTCGTGGGGAGATACAGGGTGACTATTATAAAGTGAACACCTATTATTTAACACATTTGCGCAAGTCGTTTAATTTGAAGGATGATTCTTCAAGCGTTTTGCAAACCTTATTCAGTATTATAAACGATTTTTTTTGAGCGAAGAGTTATTATAGAAACAATAAAATGTTATCCGAATTTTGAGAAAAATACAGTTTGTATTCGTAATGATAATTAAAAGCTGAATTCAGAACACCCAGATGTCAATTGATTTGAAGAGACTTTGATGGAGATAATTAATTTGAAAGAAGCTAGTTTAACAGACCATTCACGGTTAGCACAGAGAATACCGGCACACCGAACGCGTAGGCGTCACACGTCTCGCGCGCCGGTTGTCGGAAATCGAGGCTATGGCAACCAACTGTCAACACGCAAATTTACTCAGACTGAATGCCCAACGTGTTGCTTAAATTGTTTTCAAAGTTTGTAAAGTGTCATAACGCGAAGTGTTGGTGAAATTATTTGTGAATGTGAAAAAGTGATACCCTTGTCAAGCTAGCAAATGAAATTCCCGAAAATGGATTTAGTATATACCTAAATATAGTGCTTTTTAGGTGCTAATTTGGTGCTAAGTTTATAATTTTAGTGCTCCTTTAATTTAGCCAGGAATGCAATTTGAAAAACCCTCTGCTAGCTTGATATCAAGCTAGCAGAGGGTTTTTCAGAGTTTGCATTATGGCCAAATGTCTTTTGCCAGGAATTAAGTGCCTTTTAAGTGCTTTATAACCATATAAAATTTTATCCCGAAATCCACCCGGGAATATTATTTTTCAATGAAATTGAATTTATTTTAAATAAAAAATCCGTAAAAATGTTAAATTAATAAAATAGCCGGATTCATGATGTGACATCATGTTGAACGAATCAGGTACATTGGAAATATGATAGACTCGATTTTAGTGCGCCACCCCCGTGGCTGCAAAACCCACCCTCTTGTCAGGAAAACTTCTCGTTGAAGTGAAATATTTTTGATAAACACAATATCGCCCTGTCCTTGCACGTATATATCGTACGATTTAGGTGCTTTTGATAAAAGCATCGCCTGATTTTAGTGCTCGACTTCCGTGGCCGCAAAACCCACCTTCTTGTCAGGGAAACTTTCGTTAAAGTGAAATATTTTTGATAAAGACAATATCGCCCTGTCCTTGCACGTATATATCGTACGATTTAGGTGCTTTTGATAAATGCATCGCCTGCATTTAGTGCTCCACCCCCTTGGCGGCAAATCCACCCTCTTGTCAGGGAAACTTCTCGTTGCAGTCAAATATTTTTGATAAAGACAATATCGCCCTCTCCTTGCACGTATATATCGTACGATTTAGGTGCTTTTGATAAAAGCATCGCCTGATTTTAGTGCTCGACTTCCGTGGCCGCAAAACCCACCCTCTTGTCAAGGAAACTTCTCGTTGAAGTAAAATATTTTTCATAAAGACAATATCGCCCTGTCCTTGCACGTATATATCGTACGATTTAGGTGCTTTTGATAAATGCATCGCCCGATTTTAGTGCTCCACCCCGATCGGCTGCAGAATCCACCTTGATATCAAGCTAGTAGAGGGATTTTCAGGGTTTGCATTATCGCCGAATGTCTTTTTACAGGAATTAAGTGATTTTTAAGTGCTTCACAACCATATAAAATTTTACGCCGAAATCCACCCGGAAATATTATTTTTCAATAAATTGTATTTATTTCCAATAAAAAAACCGGGAAAATGTTAAATTAATAAAATAGCCGGATTCATGATGTGACATTATGTTGAACGAATCTGTTATATTCGAAATACGCTAGTCTCAATTTTAGTGAGCCACCCCCGTGGCCGCAAAACCGATCCTCTTGTCAGGGATTATATATACGTGCAAGGACAGGGTGATATCGTTCGTATTTAAAGTACTTTACTTTAACAAGTTTGCCTGACGAAAGGGTTGGTTTTGTGACTGCGGGGGTGGAGCATTAAAATTAGGCGATGCATTTATCAAAAGCACCTAAATCGTACGATATATACGTGCAAGGACAGGGCGATATTGTCTTTATCAAAAATATTTCACTTTAACGACAAGTTTGCCTGACGAGAGGGTGGGTTTTGCGGCCACGGGGATGGAGCACTAAAATCAGGCAATTCATTTATCAAAAGCACCTAAATCGTACGATATATACGTGCAAGGACAGGGCGATATTGTCTTTATCAAAAATATTTCACTTCAACGAGAAGTTTCCCTGACAAGAGGGTGGGTTTTGCGGCCACGGGGTTGGAGCACAGAAAGGAGGCGATGCATTTATCAAAAGCACCTAAATCGTACGATATATACGTGCAAGGACAGGGCGATATTGTTCTTATTTGTCACTTTAACGACAAGTTTGCATGATGAAAGGGTGGGTTTCGTGACCGCGGGGGTGGAGCACTAGTATTTCCAATGTACCTGATTCGTTCAACATGATGTCACATCATGAATCCGGCTATTTTATTAATTTTACATTTTTACGGATTTTTTATTAAAAATAAATTCAATTTAATTGAAAAATAATATTTCCGGATGGATTTCGGGGTAACATTTTATATGGTTACTAGCTGACCCGGCAAACGTTGTTTTGCCATATAAATAATTTCCTAGTAATTTCTAGTGTAGACAAAAAATAGCTTACTTATTGTAAGTATGTATGTATGTTAGAATGTGTATATTGTATGTATGTAAGAATGTGGTATATGCGTGAAATAAGCATGGAGCGCTGTGAACGATGAGGGAATATAAAAATAACAAAAGGCAAACATTATTTTTAAGTTATTATAATTTATTCCTTAAAATGATATATCATTAATTAAACAATTACGACAGTAACACTATTAAACAATATCAATCTCTTAATGCTATAGCGTGAACAATATTTTTTGTTAGTCCATCTTTAGCTAACACAAACAAACTGGATGGTTTACCCACTCGAGAGCATGCCACGTATAATTGTCCGTGTGAAAAACATGGTGTTCTCAAATCTAATCCACAAACAGACATCGTTTGACCTTGGGATTTGTTGATAGTCATTGCAAATGCCAATCTAATCGGAAACTGAATACGTTTGAATTGAATTGGCACATCTGTAGGTATAATAGGAATCCGTGGTATGAGTATATTTTCACCTCTGAACTTGCCATTTAAAATCCTGGCTTCGATCACGTTTTTCATTAATTTTTGAATGACTAATCGCGTACCGTTGCACAGCCGGGGCAGGTTCAAATTACGAAGCAAGATAATTGGAGATCCAACCTTTAATTGTAAATTATGCGGTGGCATGCCTGGCAAATCCAGTGAGTTCAAAAACTCTGTGGGAAAATTTACTGCTTCGCTGTCGTCGCAAACTGTATCAATAGATTTATATGATACCAAGTTCCCTGGCAACAACATTTGTATCTTCAGATTTAAATTGTCAACGTCTACATTTTTTGCCGCTAAAATCGCTCTTTCTGCAAGCCACTCATGATTTATGTACTGTGTGTGTACATCGGGAAATATTTGTTCAATGAGAGTATCTTGCGAATCAGCGATTGTGCAGAAATCGGTCGGTAATTTTACGTATCCAGTTTCATCTATAGCAACTTTTCCATCACCGATATCTAAGAGTTGTTTTGAAAATGTTTCAGCGGATGGATCTTGAAGCATTTGAACGCGCATATTTATTTTTAGCTGTAATTTTTCAACATTACGCCACAATGGAGATGATTTTAAGCAAGCGTTGATCTCATCAGCGTATGTTGAACGTGGAATGACTGGAAGTGTTTGTCTGAAATCACCTGAAAGGACCAACAGAGTTCCGCCAAATAGTTTGTCACTGTTTTTAATATCTTTCAATGTCCTGTTCAACGCCTCAAGTGAATGTTTGTGTGCCATAGTACATTCATCCCAAATAATAATTTTACACCGTTTCAGCACAGTGGCCATGGACGATTGTTTCTTAATGTTGCATACTGCGTCAGGGTTATTCTGAATATTTAGTGGCAGCTTAAATACTGAATGAGCTGTTCTACCTCCATCCAATAAAGTTGCTGCAATGCCCGATGATGCAACGGCCAATGCGATGCCATTATTTGATCGTATTTCAGCAAGAATTAGCGAAATAACGAATGTTTTGCCAGTTCCACCCGGTGCATCCAAAAAGAAGAACCCACCTTGTCCAGCTGAAACTGCGAGCATAATGCGATCATAAATGGTTCTTTGTTCCTTATTCATTAGTGGGACATTGCGGGCAACAATCGCTGCCATTTCTACAGTACTGTACTGCAGTTCACGATTCATTTCAGTATTCATTAAATCAGATGCAGTTCGATTTGGCGAATTCATACCGAAATTACTAAGTGGTAAGTTGGCAATGACAATGCAAAGATCCTCAATAGCAATCAATGCTTCATTGTACATTTCGTCGCTGAATGTTATGGTTAGATCGTGGCACCGTATACGATGTTGATGCAATATATCATCAGTCATTGAATCTTTGTGATTTTCCCATAATATCTGTGCTCGGGCTGGGAAACATGTAGTCAACACTATAGCGAATAGTAGACGAATTTGTATTGCTGTACAGTTCAATGCAGCTTCAGCAAGCATGCATTCCCACTGGTTGTCGTCTTCCAGCAAGCCGAGTGCAAGGCATGCATCTTTATACGTTGGATATTGTTGCCCATTCACTTTACGTATATCTTGAAATGATAATGGGCCAGTAACATTAACCAACAACAGTCGAAGATAAAAGCACTCCGTGTGTCTTGGATTGACTGTAAATAATCGCCCCAAGGCGTTTGATTTAAATAAATTGAGACATGCAGCAACTGGTGAGCCTTGCTTGCGGGGCATCCATGTTTTTGTTTGAGTCCATGTGAAATAGCGTGGTACTTGTGAATAGAGTAATGTTCGTGCGAAGGCACCAAAATCATCCGCACGATTACACAATTCAAAAAATGCAGTGAGTGTAGTTTTAGGTGGATTTATTGCACGATCAATCGCTGTCTCGTTCGTGAAAAATACACGCTGACCGTTTTCAAGATGGATGGCTAACTGAACAACTGCTGGATCCCGTTCATGAATTGGAAAACCAAAGATACGCCAAGCAGCTTCATTGGAGCTGATGTACCGACCAATTTGGTAGAGCGTTATTTCATCGTTTTTATTCACTGGAGGAGCATTCACATTAGTATTTTCCACTCTAAACACAGCCATATCACTGCCTTTATGGACATACTTGCAAATGTATTTGATGCTCTTCACAGAACTGCAGAACTCAACATTAATATGAGCATTATATGTCTTGCTCAGCAGAGGCGAATATGGCACCACCCAACGATTGTCAATATCAATGTCTGTGTTGATGATATTTTTAATAAATGATTGTCCGCCATTTTCAGGATTTCTTCGACGATATATTGGGTATCCGTCGACATTTGTGACCGTATCATTGGTAAAATCTTTAGGGAAATTTTTAGTACATTTTCCATCAGCCATGCAAGGCGATGAACTATTAAGAGTACCACATGGACCATGAATCATGTTTGTTGTAACAATATCAAACAGCAGTTGGTCAGTGGATGGATCTGGAATTTCCGCAGAAATGATACTATCGATTTCTTCAGGACGGATTTTGTCGATGAACCAAACCAAAATGTGTGCATGAGGTAATCCTCGCTTTTGCCACTCAACCGAATACATCCAGCAACGTGTGGGACCAAATACATGTGATTTAGTAATGAAACTTATTAAAGACTTCAACTTTTGTCTGAACACACGTGCTGTAATGTCATGGCGATGTATTGCATTTTGGCCAGGCAGTAGGACAGATGTAATCTCTGGCCATTTTGGATTACATGTGAACGTGATAAATAAACATGGTCGTCCATATTCGCGCACGAAAGTCAGAGCATCCTGTATATATTCTTGCATATGACGTGGACTGCCTACGTACGATGATGGTAAAATGACATGGTTACCAATTTCGGCGACGTCGGCGTTGTTGTTGATAGCGTCTCGCAAATGAATGTACTCTTCCGCGCGCAGCTTTTGTTGATTATATCGTAAGTATCGTAGTCGTTCGCTCTCAATCTTCGCGTACATGTCGACCATGAATTGTTGACAAAGCTCACGACATCGTAAAATGACGTTGTCCAGGCCACGTCTAATCATTAATCGGTACGCATAATAATCCTTTGAGCTAACGTTCTTGTTTATTTCAGCTCCTGTAATATTTGTTCATAAAAATTAATTTAAATTTATTACGTTCAATAATTTAATTGTTTTGTTAAATGATTAATGATCAAATTAATAATCAATGAAGTACCTGATACGGGATCTCGTTGTTTTATGTTTATGCAATATCCGTCTTGTCCCTTCCAGAATATTAGCGGATATTGGAGAGCGTCATATGAACGATGTGTGTCAGCAATGAACTGAAGATTATTATTTCTTCTACGAATCACAATTTCTCGTGCAGCTGTACAATCGCCAACCATGATTCCAGCAACATCATCAACAACGGGTGCATTGAATCTACGAATATGCTCTCCAGCTGGTGTTTTATCAGGATTAATGACGATAGCGTGATTATCGCTTTGTAATTGGTGCATATGTGATTTGAATATTTTCAACAACTCGTTGTGCTCGTTCAAAAGAGCATCTAGCTCGCTGACGATGCGCCTGGCATAAAGTGAATCAAGGTTATTATAATCACAACGTGCATTCACGCGATTGGCAAGTGCGCTTCCGGAATCCTCGCCGCCCATAAAGTAGATTTGTAAGAATTTATGTGGTTCGTTTGGCATTGGCAGCAGTGAGCCCATTTTATGATAAACTTGGCCTCTGATTTTGAATGTAGAATTGAATTGTTGACCATTTGCATTAGTATTTCGAACTATTTCTGTTGCTCCGAACGATGTCATTTGAAAGCATGAATTGAATCTTCGAATTGACTTCAGGAACACGTTAGAATCTGGATCCGTGCCGATAAGTAAGCCGTTCAATGGTTCAGGTGGTGTTTCAATTTCAGGTAGTTGCACTTTTCCTGACGCGCAACACATCCCAGCTGGCTCATTTTTGAATTTCAGAGCATGACAATGCGGACATTCCTTGTCCATAGCACCAATTACCACTTTTGAATGAGCATAATATTCAATATCGGGCTCATACTGGAATGCTAGACGCAGGAATGAATCAGATATAAATGCTCGATGTACCTGTTGTCGTTGTTGGTCATTTGTTCTTCGTCTATTGACTGTGAAACGGCGTGATTGTCGTTGTTCTAATCTTCTGACTTCATTGCGTTCAGCTCGTGTATCTTCTGGCTCTTCTTGATGCAATGGCGCCATTCTGACACGTGCATCAGTACTTTGTTGCTGGATTTGTTCTTCTGTTCTTTCGGATCTGCTATTTCGCAAGTTTCGAGCTTTACTTGTACTGCGGCTCAAATCAGCCCCTTTGCGTTTTCTTGGCATTGCTCACTGTACAAAACATACATAAATAGAATTAATGAAATTATTTAATGATGAAAAATGTTAAAAGTATAATTAGGGCCAGGATTTTTGCCGCAGTTTCGAAATGATTAGTTTTAATTTATGAAATTATAACAAAAATATAAGTTTTATGGAAAAATTTTTCAAACAAAAGTAAAAAATTAAATTTTATGAAAACATTGTCTCTTATAATTTTTTCATACAACCAATATTTCCATTGACATTTCAAAATAAAGATTCATAATGATTGATTTTTTGGAAACTATGAAAATCTTAATTGTTCAATTGCATTTTTTTAATAAAATTAAATTAAAATTACATTTTTATAAGATCAACAACATTTTCGATATTAATAAAAAAAGTATACTTACAACACAAAATCCGTTGTTATTGGAAGCTCGTGTCACGTGTTGAGTACTTTTGAGGTTATAAAATCACTTGATTAACTAATCGTGCAAAATACACTCAAAATTGATAATTTAATTATTATTGATAAAATAGGAATGATTAAAAGTTAATATGAGAGTTACACTGAGATAGCAAAATAATAATTGTCAACGTTACTACTACACTTGATGCATAAACAATAATGATGGCCGACAACTGTGTAGGGAGTGAGAAAGAAAGGAGACCGGCTTCGTTCTCATCCCTACTCCGTGCTGTTTACTGGGTCAGAAGTGACACCTGTAGACATCTGGCGGGGATAACTAATTAAATGACGATTGATCAGTTTTCGACCGGAGAGGAAAAATGATTAAATTACTAAAATGGCTATTAAAAAATAAGGGTTGATCGTAGAAGGGTGAAAATTGAGGATTGTATGTATTTTTGTATGTTGTATCATAAAAAAATAGAAATTAAAAATTTTGTCTAAAAAATAAAAAAATAAATTTAGGGGTGGACTACCCCTAACATTTAGGGGGATGAAAAATAGATGTTGGCCGATTCTCATAGATACCGGATAAGCACAAAAAATTTCATCAAAATCGGTCAAGCCGTTTCGGAGGAGTATGGCAACGAAAACTGTGACACGAGAATTTTATATATTAGATAAGGCACTTAAAGAGCACTTAATTCCTGTGAAAAGACATTTGGCGATAATGCAAACCCTGAAAATCCCTCTGCTAGCTTGATATCAAGCTAGCAGAGAGTTTTATAAATTGCATTACTGGCTAAATTAGAGGAACGCTAAAATTATAAACTTAGCACCAAATTAGCACCTAAAAAGCACCTTATTTAGGTATATAGTAAATCCATTTTCGGGAATTTCGTCTGCTAGCTTGACAAGGGTAAAAGTGATGCAGAATAACCCAAACAACTGTGAGCGGTGATAAAGTTATTCCTAGAAACGAGCTAGTAAGGTTAACGAAAGCATTTTATCTACATGGTTGTTGCAAGGTATTCATATCGCAACATGATAAATAATTTTTTTAATCGAAGAAAACTTACAAATAAATTGTAATATCTTGCATAGCGAATCTTTTTTCTCACTTTCTTAGGCTAGATGCTGAGCATTTTTATATGCCTAACTCCTACATTAAATTTTACAATGTGCGTCGTTACGTTATGTACTATGCAAAATTAGAGTTATTTTTTAATTATTGTAATGACACACAGTGTCATTACTTTGTACTATTACGGACTAATAATAGTATTATCTTGTTTATTTTTTGACACCATTATTATTTATTTATAAAAGCTCATATTGTTGAATTATCTTGTAATAAAAAAACATAATAAAAGTATCGTTTTGTTGGATGATACAAAATATAACAAAAGTTCCTGAATGAGGAAAAGAAAAAAAATGTAATTCTTTTTAAACCTTTTTCTTCAGTATGTATCGTGTTGGAAAAACTTATATTACCATAAATCCAACTCTATCCTCTTCCCATTTTAACTGTACTCCTTTAAGCATTTTGAATAAAATTATAATCGAGGTAATAAACAGAAGTGAAAACGATCACGTTTCGGATAGTAATGATGACATAACATATAACTACAAGTAATAGCGTGTGATTCACTGACATTTTCATCTCTATTCTCTCTCCATCTCAACTGCACTCTTTTAGTATTTTTCATGAAATATTATTAATCTATTTAATTGAAAGAAGCGAGAATAATTAAACTATCTGCGGATATTAAGGTAGCAGATGATTTCAAGGAAAGATTTGGGAAATACGTAACTGAAAATGGATACGCTCTTGAGAATGTCTACAACGCAGACAAACTGGATGAAAATAGCGTTCCTTGACACGTAAAACTCTCGCTGCAGGGAATGAGAACGAGACTCCTGGTCGGAAAATTAACAAAGAGCGAGTAACTGTCATGTTTAGCTCGAACGCAACTGGGATGCGTAAAATTCCTGCACTCGTAATCGGTAAATACCAGATGCTTCAAAAACGTCGTTTTTTTTACCTGTAATATCCAAACCCCAAAGAGTAGTGCGTGGATGAATCGTACCGTGTTTCTGGAATAATAACCTATAAATAATTTTGAAGTATGATTTTAAAATTTAATTCATCTATATATTATATGCAAAGATGGGCACGTTGAATTACTTTTAAAAAATATTGTTCGATAATTTAAAAATTATTTTCAACAATAGTTTTTTTCTGCTTGTCATTTTTGAAGTCCATACCACATAGTTCTACTTTGTTTGTGTAAAGGGCAAAAGCTGTTAAAGATTGCTTCGAGATGTCCGCAACAGCGTGGGAAGAAGTGGCGTCATCTAGTCTTCACAAAACGTGTGATAAGTTTCCGCGCAGAAAAAAATAGTTCCAGAAGGAGTCCCGGATGGAGTCCCGGATGGATCATTGTAGTCCCTGAGGGAGTGTATCCCGACGCCCTCCGGGACTCCTTATGGGACTATTTTTTTCTGCACGGGTTAATTCGACTCGAAACACCTATGGAACAAGATATTGTTGATGTTACAGATAAATCTCTGCTGACAACTGTTAACGTGATTCCAGATGTCAATGTATCAGAACTTGAAATCGGAGAATGGTTACGCGAAGATGATGATAACAAAACATGATAACAAGTACTCAACGATGATCAGATCGTGGCATTCGTTACTGGCAGGAATAACGAGGATTCTCACCATGATGAGCGCTTTCAGGACCATGAGAATTTTCACGATAACCACAGTTTTAAGGGCACGGAGACAAGGGGAGAGATGTAATTTGAGCAAGTATTCGTACCGGATACTGTGCAGGATGCCATAACGGGTATTACATCAGCGTACACATAGTTCGAGATACAGCCTCAGTGTATATCGAACGATTTAATCGTCCTTAATAACTTACGCGATCTAGCTCTAAAAAAACTAATGGGCTGGTGACTTCAACACCTAATTCAAAAAATCATTTTCTTTATGAAAGATCCTCTACCGACAGTTATTGTACTAAATTCTGTATATAAAGTGTGAAAGAGGCTAGCCTCATATGGAAACCCATCTACAGGGTGATTCAAAAAAAATGACCGACCCGCAGTATGCCGATAGCTGAGGTCATTTTAAGCACAATTACTTAGCGGTTTTCCGAAAATCTCAAAAGTTTATTAATGAGATGCAATTAAAGACAAATAATAAATGACCAATCAGGAGCACATACGCTTCCCGCGCCGGAAGTCGGCAAATGTTCGATGGAAACCGAGACCTCGGTCTGCGGCAACGTCGGACGGGATAGTATAGTAGAATGACGCATGTCATTTGTTCATTCGCATGGGTTTTTTTATGCGCGATCGAAGAAAATAATTGAAAGGTGATGTGCTCGTGATGTGTTCCAAAGTGAAAAAATGGGAATAAAATGTTAATAATACTTTAACCAGATGTAATTATTTATTATGCCTTAACCTTTAAACGTTCCAAATAGTGTTTGTAATTGTGTTTTGTTCTCTTTAAATAAATAATTGTACATTGAAATGTGTGGCACTCTATAACTGTTATCTCTATGATAATAATTAAAATGCAATGAATCTCCTAGGTCATGGTTCATTTAATATAGTATTTAATTATG
Organism: Cylloceria caligata; assembly: GCA_963942595.1. NCBI lineage: Eukaryota > Metazoa > Arthropoda > Insecta > Hymenoptera > Ichneumonidae > Cylloceria > Cylloceria caligata. The sequence continues at coordinate 29,742,044 of OZ012710.1, read as the reverse complement.
ATAAAAATTATGATGTGTTCATGACACAAATTATAGCGTATAAAAAGTCACAACTAGCGAATGCCTTTCGCCACTAGAAATGAGATATGTAGTAGGTATGCGTGACAAATGTCATATTTCGCACCTGACAATACAACTTGAAGCTTCAAATTATTAACGACAGCTTCATTAATATGAGGAGATGTTTTTACCTTTATAAGAAAAGTTAAGTAACACTTGATACATCGATGCAAGGCAGAAGAGACTGCGATGCTACCAAAGGTGCCAAATCTGTCTGAAGCAGCTGCATTAGGACCAGAAGACGCTTCCATCAACATATGCATAAACTCACATTTCCATCAACATAAACATCTATAAGACTTTTCTATTATACTTTTCTTATAGCTACGCACGACAAAATCAATCGCCCTGCCCTGCCGATGCTGCTTGAGTCTCCAAATTGTTGGTGGTTAGTAAGTATAAGGTGATAGCGAGATGATAGTGAGGTGCGAGGAAAGTGAATTCAAGGTGAGCGGACGGCGAGAGTGAGGTCAGATCAAGGTGAGAGGAGCTTGTGATCAAGGAGAGAGCAAGTTAAGACGAAGGGCAATTTTCGGTGTCCCTGTAAATGTAGTAAAAAAAAATCGGTCCAGCTACAAGATGTTATGCCGGTAACACGTAAATACTCGTAGCATATTACGGTTGACGGTATAATATTTTTAAGGGTTATTATTTGGAATCGTTCGCTTATAAGGAGTTGAATCTCGCGTGACTGAGATAAAAACCGATAATAGATGTTGATGGAAGCGTCTTCTGGTCCTAATGCAGCTGCTTCAGACAGATTTGGCACCTTTGGTAGCATCGCAGTCTCTTCTGCCATGCATCGATGTATCAAGTGTTACTTAACTTTTCTTATAAAGGTAAAAACATCTCCTCATATTAATGAAGCTGTCGTTAATAATTTGAAGCTTCAAGTTGTATTGTCAGGTGCGAAATATGACATTTGTCACGCATACCTACTACATATCTCATTTCTAGTGGCGAAAGGCATTCGCTAGTTGTGACTTTTTATACGCTATAATTTGTGTCATGAACACATCATAATTTTTATCATAATTAAATACTATATTAAATGAACCATGACCTAGGAGATTCATTGCATTTTAATTATTATCATAGAGATAACAGTTATAGAGTGCCACACATTTCAATGTACAATTATTTATTCAAAGAGAACAAAACACAATTACAAACACTATTTGGAACGTTTAAAGGTTAAGACATAATAAATAATTACATCTGGTTAAAGTATTATTAACATTTTATTCCCATTTTTTCACTTTGAAACACATCACGAGCACATCACCTTTCAATTATTTTCTTCGATCGCGCATAAAAAAACCCATGCGAATGAACAAATGACATGCGTCATTCTACTATACTATCCCGTTCGACGTTGCCGCAGACCGAGGTCTCGGTTTCCATCGAACATTTGCCGACTTCCGGCGCGGGAAGCGTATGTGCTCCTGATTGGTCATTTATTATTTGTCTTTAATTGCATCTCATTAATAAACTTTTGAGATTTTCGGAAAACCGCTAAGTAATTGTGCTTAAAATGACCTCAGCTATCGGCATACTGCGGGTCGGTCACTTTTTTTGAATCACCCTGTATATTGTTCTGTTTTGTTTAAATACTAAATTCGGTAATAAGAAACATTTCTTTCGTACATATAATGTGCTATTGAAATAACTACTACGAAAACATGACTTTCGACCACTTAAATCCATTTTCACTAAAAGTACTCAATAGAGCGACAATTAACTTTCGCGTGCATATTTTTAAGAATTATTTTTGTACATTTTTTTACCGTAGGTTTGTAAATATTGCAAACATAAAAAAATGACGTACAACTCAATCAAGGGGTGAACTATGCGTTTGGTACGGCACTGCTAGTGACTGCGGCAGATGCGTATTGTCAGCATGGGCTGAGCTTGCGTACTTTCGATTTCTGCAAGTGTGATGCGGTGCCAATCCCGCCGCCGTTCCTGTTTCGAGAACCTAGTGTACTAGTAAAAACGTTTGTCGCTGTCATTTTCATCTCTATCCTCTCTCCATATCAACTTCATTCTTTTAGTCATTTTTCATCGAATATTAATACTCTATTTAATTAAAACAAGTGAAAATATCACTTCACCGAACAACAGCTAACTACGTGTGGATCATTATCATTTTCATCTCTATCCTCATTCCATCTCAACTGTACTCATTTAGTCTTTTGTCGTCAAATAGTAATGATCTATTTATTTAAAAGAAGCGAAACCGATCACGTCTCCGATAGTAATAATGAAAAAATACTTACCGAAAAGTAAAAACGTCTGAATCACTGTTGTTTTCATCTCTATCCTCTCTCCATCGCAACTGAACTCTTCTAGTCACTTTTCATCAAATATTAATAATTTATTTGATTAAGAGAAGCGAAAACTATCACGTCTCCAATCGTAATGATAACAAAACATCTAACTACGTGCGGATCACTGCCATTTCCATCTGCCTTCTGTCTCTACCTCAACTGTTCTCCTTCGGTCATTTTTTACCAAATATTCATAATATGTTACTTTTTTCTTCGTCATCAGTTGAGATGGAGAGACGATAGAGATAACAATGACAGAAATGAACATCATTACTATCGGAGACGGGACCGTTTTCGCTTCTTTTAATTAATCAGTTTTTTCATATTTGATAAAAAATGACTGAAGGAGTATAGTTGAGATGGAGTAAGGGTAGAAATGAAAATAACATTCACACGTTTTTAGGCACTCATTCTTTTAAAAGAGAGTCTACTAGTTTTGCCTGCCTGAAAGTGTCCCGTCGGTGGTCTGTCCGAAGAACTCGTAATATCTCAGGTACTGTTAAACCAATATTGTTCTCCTTGATAGAGTTCCTTTGCCTTAGTATAACCTTATGGTCTATAGTAGTTAAATCAATTTTACCCGGGCCAAATTTGGGATTCCTAGAAGAAACAATGAGTTTTAGCTAAAATGACCACTTTTGTATCCGTATGGAGTCAGAATTCAGCAACACCTCAACGGATTCAATTATCCTTTACACTGTTATCTTACATGATAAACATGAAAAGTCTAGGTCAGTCTAATCATTTCAGATAGCTAGAAATTTACAAATTGATAAAAATAAGGCATTTTTTTGTTATTGCAATTTCGTGAAAATGAGTGATGGGAATTTTTTTATAATCACACATTTTCTTCAATTCAATGTGACAACATAATTCCAACATATTTCTGAGTAAATCAAGAGCCAGACAATTTTAAGTGTGGTCTTTAACGTTAAGATTATTTCATTCAAAAATACAAATAAGAAAAAAATCGTGATTACAATACAAATATATTGAAACTAAAAATAGACTAATTCTCACTCAGAAGACATATACCAGGTGTATAAATATGAAACCGGAATTTGCCCATAGATGGCCCTCGCTGTCAATGTAGTTACCGTCAAACCGCGTCATTGGCGTCATTTCCTTGTCGACATCTCTGACAAAGATTTTCAACTCACAACAATACAAGTTTCATACAACAGCATAGTTTGTAATAGCGTTGAACATTGTGCCTGGAAACTACGATTTGCGGACAGCATTGATTTTCTGTTACCAATTGAAGAAAACTGCTGCAGAATCGCATCGAATGCTTGTCGAAGCTTACGGTGAGCATGCTCTTGGTAAGTCACAGTGCTTTGAGTGGTTTAATAAATTCAAAAGTGGCGATTTTTAAGTGAGAAACGAAGAACGTGGAAGACCACCGAAAAAGTTTGAAGACAGCGACTTGCAAGCATTGTTGTCATTTCTCCATTGAATTGTGACTGGCGATGAAAATTGGATATATTTTGAGAATCCTAAGCGTAAAAGATCATGGGTAACTCCAGGCGAACCATCGACATCGACTGCAAGGCCAAATCGCTATGGACGGAAGACAATGCTCTGTGTTTGGCGGGATCAGAAGGGTGTGATCTATTATGAGCTGCTAAAACCTGGCGAAACCGTTAATACTGAACGCTACCGACAACAAATGATCGATCTGAATCAAGCTTTGCGTGAAAAACGACCAGAATATCAAAAAAGGCAACACAAGGTGATTTTGCTTCATGATAATGCACCATCACACACAGCAAAACTGGTCAAGGAAACGATTGAGGCGTTTAGTTGGGAAATACTTTCGCATGCGGCTTACTCACCAGACTTGGCTCCGTCCGATTACTACTTATTTGCATCGATGGGACACGCACTTGCTGAGCAACGCTTAACTTCTTACGAAAATATACAAAAATGGCTCGGTGACTGGTTTGCCTCAAAAGAGTAACAGTTTTTTTGGCGTGGCATCCACAAATTGTCAGACAGGTAGGAAAAATGTATAGCTAGCGATGGGGAATAGTTCGAATAAAATATTTTTTATCATTTTCATACAATAAACGTGTATTTTCTATACAAAAATTCCGGTTTCATATTTATAGACCTGATATGTCCAAGGGTTCCAATAGAACGAAACGAACAAACACCACTTCACAACACGATATTCATGAAATAAAATATTACATTTCACGATTTCACTGTCAAAAAGTAACCGTAAAATGAAAAAGAAACTTTATCACGACGGTAATAAAGACATGATATTCATACTAACTAACTTGGTCTAAATTCCTGAATAATGTACGCGAGCTATTTGAGAAGATTCCGGCCTTTTTAAGAAAAACACATATTTCAAAGCAAAAAAAAATTTATTTCTCGACGTAGTCTCCCTGCAATTCGATACATTTGGTCGACCGTTTCTTCCATCCTTTTAAACCGTCAGAAAAAAATTGATTGCCTAAACCTGAAAAATACTGGTTTACAACGTTTTTTACATCAGCATTTGACTTATATTTTCTTTAAGAGTGATAAATCTAAGCGACAAATGATTTGACTAAATTTTTTGATGGAAAATTTCTGGCAGTTCGCAACCCGGTTAGAGTCAGCGCCACCTAGATCCCTGTGTTATCGATCTCTAACAATCGAATCATTAATTATTTTTGTCAACTCTGATTGCCTCACTCATTCATTAAGAATTAATTATATTTTTATATTTATATCATATATATTTTATATTTTCATATTATATTTATATTATATTATATTTATATTATTATTTATTAATTATATTAATTGATTTAATTATTTATTAATTATACAACTTTATTAATCAATCGGTCGTGTATTGTAACGGTAATTTTTCTTCCGTTCACATATATTTTATTTTCCGTGGAGATTTTGGGCTCGACACAACTAATTAATGGAGACTTCAGGGTGGTTGATAGTAATGCTTTATTGAAGAAGAACAGTTTCATAAAAATGTCACTTTTAAATTATGTCCAATTAAATTTTTCGTTATCTTCTTTTTTAACTCGTATTCTAACAATTTTCCCCGCAATTTGTTCCACTATTTCCGATGCCCGAGTTCTTAGTATTCCTCGGAAGTCTGTTTTTGTCCGGCAGCACGCTATCACTATATATTAGATGCGCAAGTATATCGCACCACTGGCTATTCTTCCTCCCTCACTCTTTTTATAGAGTGTAGCAACTCTACTTACAATTCTTTTGCTTTCACACCGCTTTCGCTCATACACACTTTATCATTTATCCTCCGATGCGAGATCCGTTTACTCGTACTTATTCATCCTATGTGTTTAATGCTACTTATTCTTGTTTAATTACAATTATCCTATCTTCGATATTTCTTAATTCTATCTTCTCGGTCTCAAAAATTAGGGAATTTTCTTGATTATATTTATTATTATTTCTACTTATTTTACCCGAAATTCTTGGTATTGCTCGTCGCTTACACCCATACCACTGTACGCACCAGGCTCTCTTTGGACAGAGTGTAGGAACTCTGTTTACAATGCTTTTCTCTCTTACACTTCTCACACTCTTCGCTCTTTCTTGCTTTCTCTCGCAGGAAAAGCGATTCCGATGCTTGCTACGGGTTTAAAATCCGCACTCTTTAATTTAGTTTATCGTACACTGTTTTCTTATTCCTATGCACTAAATTCTCGACTTATAATTATTCATCTATACCTATCCTGATTATTTCTAACTACTTCTCGTATGACACCACTTTCAAACTTTCGACTAATCAAATTTATATAGATTCCGCCTTTTTACTTTTAATATTCTCGAAATCTAATGCACTCGCAATTAGCTTCAGTTAAGCTCGTGTTACCGAATAAGAGAGAGCTTTCCTTCCGGTGCAGGCGCTTTTATAGCCGTTTCCCCACCCTGGTTCCTCCTACGTCATTTTAGACTTCGATTTTTAAATTTGTCCCGTTTCGCTCGATTATGTGATTCCGTTGTCACGCCCCCCCTGGCTCTCCCTCGTCGCCGAGCAAGGCCAGCTGGTCGCTGACCTGCTGTTTTCGGCGACGAGCGAATTCCAGAGGCGTGACGTCACCAGTTTTTATGCTAGGTCCGGGTTCGTCGGCCTAGTGTTCGCTGTACTTGACGCTTCAAAGATATAATATTGGCTCTCATAGCCGTTCGATAATATAATATCGTGCCGCGCATGTAACTATGTTACAGTATATGTTATTATTAAATTCTGAATTTATGCGACAATTCCCGACCACTTGTTAAGATGGAAATTTCGGTAAATCGCAACTCGGGGTGTGAGTCAGCGTTACCTAGATTCCTGCGTTATAGATCTTTCTTGGTCGAAAGATCTCAAACAATCGAATCCCTAATTTTTGTCAACTCTGATTGCCTCACTCATTCGTAAAGAATTAATGAAGCTACCACAATTGACGGTTTTTAATTTCTAAAGAAATCGTGAAAAAATATCACCACAGCCCGGGATCGAACTCCAGAATTCTAGCCTGGTATGTTACCAATTACGCCACCGTGGCTCTGGTGACATCAATTCACGATCTCTATTTTAATGTCAGTAATCAAGCAAGTAATGCTTGTCAGTAATCAAGCAAGTAATGCTCCGAATTCACGATCTCTATTTTACTATCAGTAATCAAGCAAGTAATGCTTGTCAGTAATCAAGCAAGTAATGCTTGATTACTGACATTAAAATAGAGATCGTGAATTGATGTCACCAGAGCCACGGTGACGTAATTGGTAACGTACCAGGCTAGAATTCTGGAGTTCCCGGTTCGATCCGGGGCTGTGGTGATATTTTTTCATGATTTCTTTAGAAATTAAAAACCGTCAATTGTGGTTGCTTCATTAATTCTTTACGAATAAGTGAGGCAATCAGAGTTGACAAAAATTAGGGATTCGATTGTTTGAGATCTTTCGACCAAGAAAGATCGATAACGCAGGAATCTAGGTAACGCTGACTCACACCCCGAGTTGCGATTTACCGAAATTTCCATCTTAACAAGTGGTCGGGAATTGTCGCATAAATTCAGAATTTAATAATTCATTAATTATATTTATATTATATTATACTTATATTTTTTTCCCCGGAGAATTTTTTTTAAATTACGAAACAGGAATAATTCGCTGGGAGCTAAATTTAGCGAATAGAGTGGGTGTGGAAGCAATTCAAACTTCAATTCATTCAACTTTGACATTGCAACCATGCACGTGTGAATCCAAGCGTTATCCTGGTGAAACAGGATTTTTTCTTGGTCAAATGCGGACGTTTTTTCTTAATTGTGGCCTTCAATTTAACCAGCCATGCAGCGTAGTACTGTCCGATAATTGTTTCACCCTTTGCAAGGTAATCGATAAGAATTATTCCACGGCTATCCCAAAAAACTATCGCCATCACTTTTCCTGCAGAGAGAACGACCTTTGCCTTCTTCGGAGTTGTTTCCCCCACCGCAATCCACTGCATTGATTGTTATTTGGTCTCAGGCGTATGGTGGTGTACCCAGGTTTCATCGACGGTTATCATTCGCCGTGAAAATTTCTCTGGATTTTTTTGATACAGGCTAAGACACTCGCACGACATATCCGTCCGTATGAGCTTTTGGTCGATCGTCCACAAGCGCAGCGCCGAACGCGCGGATAATTTTCTCATATCCAAATCTTGATGTAAAATCTTGTGCACCTGTGCAGATGATATCTAACAAGCCTTAGCAATATCCTTAACAGTCAATCGACGATCTTCCATCATAGTTTGATGCACTAAATCGATCAATTTGTCAGTTGTAGCTGTTTTCAGATGCCCGAAAAGTTCCTCGTCTAAAATGCTCGTACGACCACGTTCGTACTCGGCCACTCAATGTTTGGCCGTTGTAAATGAAGGGGAGGCTTTACCGTATACAGAGTCTAACTCATCTTCTATTTCCTGAGGTTTTTCCCTTTTAAATGAAGGAATTTTTTCACTGCGCGATACTTAATTTTCTCCATTATTGACAGACAATGTCAGCTGCCAACTTTGGAAGAGTGCCATAGACAAAGTAATGATCAGAATTACTTGAAATTTTTACGGTTTACATATGTCAAGGCCATGTATCGGACGGCGAAAAACATTTATTTCTACTGTTACTTTATGTCGATGAGGCCGGAAATTTTATAATGGCCCTCGTAACTAGCGCCTCCATACGAGAAATAGAGAATTAAAATTTTTTAAGATATTTAAGTCATGATAAATTATAAACACTATAAATATATAAGAAATAATATCTCAAGGGAATCCATTATAGTCAAACTTGATCCTAACAAGAGTATGTAAATAATACAAACAAACTATCATAGAGAATTTATTATTTCTCTCTTAGATCGCCATGAATACGAGAGAGATAGTAGAATTTCCCGTCGCGAATTATTTCGTCATAATCATTGTTTCGGATATAAAAGAAGGTGAACTGTGTCTTATAACTCTACAGTTGTACAGAAAAATTAATTATAGCAGACAAATGTACATCATAGTTTGTGTTACCAATGGAGGGCAACGAATTTAGACGCCTATAGAATAGTATTCTCCATTCCTAACTTGAAGCCGAGGCCAAGAATCCAGCGTACTGCGGCGAAGAAGGGAATGACAGTTGCAAGAGGCAATGTAGCCTCAGTGAGAATGTACAGCTCACGGATACATCATGCGCGCTCATTCCCACCTTGGTTAGAACGAAACGCGTACAGCGACTGGTATACTGATGCGTTCTCGTTCGTGCTTTAGTATTTCCTGTACGATATACGAGGTTCTCGTCTCAATTTGGCGCGTTAGCACATGTAAACATATACTCTCTGATCGAAAAGTACCCGAAATTTCTCATTCAAACGAGCCACCTTTGAGATATTTTCAAAATAATTTTTTTCCAGGCTGGTACATCTGTCTGTTGTTTACATGTCACTTTTAAGTGCAATGTGTCAGATAGTTTGTGCGTAATAGCTTTGTAAACAAGTCATTGTTTGGTGTACTCTGCGAATTTTGCTATGTCGAATTTAGTTGAGCAAAGAGTGTGCCTGAAATGTTGTGTTGCTAACAAAATATCATGTCCGAAAGCGTTAAAAATGTTAACGGTAGCTGTTGAGAATTTCTGTTGATGGTGTTGGATGGAATCTATAATATATGGAAAATAATGAGTATTCACTCGAGGCAGGGAAACAGAAACCAGACTGAAGATGTTGAAAGAGAAAGCGGTTTATTACATCTTCACTACTAATTTACAAAATATAAAAACAACAAATAAATATAAAAATGAATTTAGAATAATTAAATAATGACAAGCACACAATTATATTAATTGTGTGCTATGTGCGCTTGAGAGTGGACATGACCCAGCCAATGCCGCAGAGCATGCCACGGAGTGAGAAATGTGAGAGCGTAGAAAATATCACTCATTCCCAATAGATTCTCAGTAAATTTACATGCGAGAAACTACAGGGAATAAGTGAAAGCACTTGCACTTGAATTGATTGAGTGCTGAAATGTGTAATGTAAAAGCGTAGCGCAGTCAGCGCTGCAGAGCACGGCAAAATGAGAGTTTGAGGATGCACAAATGATAAGAATATATTCACAGTACTTTCCCAAGAAGTTTAGTTGGGGGAAAGCATACCACAAGTGGTACAAAGAGCTTAAAGCGGGCCGTACTCTGGTTGATGATTTGCCTCGTTCCCGTCGTCCGTCCACCTCTGTGACTGACGAAAACATCGAGAAAGTTAAGAAAATTGTGCTCGAAGATCGTCGTATGAGCATCAGGGGCCTAACAATAAATAAAGAGTATTATGTGAGCGTACTGAAGAGTTTGAGGGAGAATGTTCGTCGCAAAAGGCCGGAATTGTAGAGAAACAACTCGTGATTTCTTCACCACGACAATGCACCGGCTCACACATCTCATCTTGTACGCGACTATTTGACCAAAAACAACGTTAATACTCGTACCGTTCTGCAAGCTCCGTATTCATCTGTAATGGCGCCGTGTGACTTTTTCCTGTTCTCACGACTCAAGTTACCACTTCGCGGAAGGCGTTTGGAGACGATTGAGGCAATAAATGAGAATTCGCAGAAGGAGCTGAAGGCGATTCCAAAATCGGCCTATGAAAAGTGTCGATTAACGATTGGAAGAAGCGTTGGAATATGTGTATTGCTTACGATGGAGATTAGTTTGAAGGGAATAAAATAAATATCGATAAATAATTGAACCGTTTTCGTTTTATTGACAAATTCCGGGTACTTTTTGATCGTACGCTATCTCTTTCCCACTTAGCGATTCTCTCTGTACATCGAAACGCACATGCTTAAAGGGCTTGTTAGTAGTTCGAGCCGCGCTTTTACCATTTATTAATAGCAATCGCAATACATATATTGGTTAATCATACGAATAAACAAAACCACCATAAATTTATTTTAATGAGGCATATGATTTGCTAAAATCTAAACAATCCTTGCAAATGTTAGCCGATCTTGATAAGGTACCGATATTTTCCTCCTCACTGACAGTGAATGGCCCTGCATTATATCAGTGCACTCTTACCTTGAGTTCTGAGTCCTAGTGAGCGAGAAAACTGAGTGAATCTGGTGAATAGCGACAGAGAAAACAGTCCAAGAGTCCTGATGAGCGTGCTGTTCCACTGATGCGTTGCCGAAAAGTGTTTAAATTTTCAACATGGCTGTGAGTATGAAAGCGTCGTTGGGCGCTGAAGTCAGTTGAGCGAGATAGCCGGTGAGCGAAACCGAAGTCAAGCGAGAGAGACATCCTCTCGCTCGACGCGGCATGCCAACCAGGCACAGCCTCGGCTTCGCGAAGCCCTGACTCGGCTATCTTCGGCTCAACCGAACGCAGTGTGCCAGAGCACCACAACAGGTAGGCGCACGACGAATATCGATCGCCGTGCGCCAGCTGATTATTCAACATAATGAATACGCTGAATATCGATGTTTGGCATATAAGAAGCAGATAAAGGGCCAAGTGGTTACATGCAAGAAGTGTGATAACCTTTTTTACGACCCAGGATGTACGAGCAAACATAAGATTTACGACAAAAATCGGGATTTGGTGTTGTGTTCTGCGTCATTTAGGAAATCTACAATTAAAAGTGATAAAGTAGGAGGTATGAAGCAGGCAGCAAGTAATAGCGGAGCCAGACGAAGATTTATAGGCGCTGTACGATCAATTATGACACCAGGTAATCGTGTATCAAAAACGAGTGTAACATCAAGTATTGATATACAAATAAATTACCTCGTAAGTACTGTGAAAGAAATAAAGGATGAAACAGAATGTAAGAAAGAAGTAAAAACAATGATAAAGGAAGTAGTCGGAAAAGAATTCAAAACTATTGAGCAAGAGCTGGAAGATTTGAGAAGGATGATATAGGGAGGAGCTTGTGGACTAGCAGGAGCAACTAAAGGAGCTATCGTGGTGCTGCTAAAGAAAAATAGAAGAAAAAGATGTTGTTGAGAATCAACAAAAATGTTGAGAATCCGTCCGGATGAAGCTTGACTGTTCTGTGGATATATTGAAAACGGGATGAGAACTCACTCGAGACAAGAGGAAAATAACCAGACACATAGATGTTATGCTGAGGAAGCGGTTTATTTCTGCCTTCCTTCGCAGTATTCAAAATACAATTTCAAACAACACCAGTTTAATAAAATAATTGCAAATTCATACCAAAAAAGCTTTAATTTAGAAATTGTCCAAAATGTAAATTTAGTTAAAATACAAAATTATAAAATTAAACAATCAAATAGAATTTTAGACTTAGAATGTGAGCAGCACACAATTATATTAATTGTGCGCTGAGTTTTAACATGAGAGAGCGGTGCGTGCAACGCAGTGATAACTGCGCAGCACGCCCCTCTAAGACCAGTGAGTGTGAAACATGAATTAAACTGGCGAATAGAATTTTGTTGTGATAATGTAAGCAGCACACAATTATATCGATTGTGTGCTGAATGTAATTTTGAGACAGCGGTGCGTGCAACGCAGTCAGGACTACGCAGCACGACACGCCGATGCTACTGAGTATAATTCACTGCATCCACTCAGCAGTGTATTGCAGAGTGGTTGCAATGAATTAATGAGAGCACTTACAACTAACGTTGCTAGAGTGCAGTAATTTTGTGTGCGACCAGCTACGCAGTCAACACTGCGTAGCACAATACAACATAGAATGAGGCTGTACGGTTGAGCAAAAAATATTCACTGTACTTTCCCAGCAGATTTACTGGGGGAAAATACAGTGAATATGAGGCACATGCTTAATTATATTAATTAAGCCGGCAAAATAACATGAGGAGAACGTAGTACAGCATGTGCTGTGTTGTGCCGCGGAATATTCCACTCCGTATTTAGTATATTTGGGAATATTCCATAGCAAAGAAACATTGGAATTCGTTCAAGACAAGAAACGAAGTCCAATGCCCGATCGTATGAACGACCCCAAGAACGCTGACGCAGCATGAGCGACTCGCTTGGCGTTCGGGCGAAAGGCTAACGCTAAAATTGCGAATTAAGGGATTTTCGTGAAGACAGTTAGCAACTGCTTTACGAAAGGACAGTATTAAATTAGATTGAAAAGAGAACGGTTGGTTCCTCGTTTAATACTCGAAACAACGCATTATTGTACTTCTTACTTTGATATATAAATAGGCAACGGAAAGTTACCGTTGCTTATAATAAATACTTCCTTTTATATAAATTCGCGTTTCCATCTTTTACTCGAGATCCATCTCCTTATTGGCAAACGATCCCAAAAAATAATAACTTTTAATATTATACCGACTACCGAATAATCCAATTACTCGGTACCGGCATAACATTTGGTGGCAGCGGTGGGATCTGCCGAAGTTAAGTGATTCGTGATTTATTAGGACAAAAGTGTTTTGGACAAAGTTGAGAATACTCTGAAGTGACGACTATGACGCGTGCAAGGACACCAGTGTAGTTCGTGAAAACCCGACTAATCAACGCGAAGACGCAAAGTGAACGTCGGTGCGGGGTGACGTATCGGTCAACCGATTAAAGTCCCGATTTTCGGTGTCACGTCAAGTCGCGGAAAACCGCATAAAGTGTGCAGCCGAGTACGCAAAGCAGCTGCTCGAGAAGAAGCCGTCGCGTAACCATTGGCGACGCACCAAGGACGAACCCAGGAACCAACGGAGATACGGGTCAACGGTACCAGGGAGGACAACTGGACCAACCTTGGAGGAAAGCTAAGAGACAACGGGTCTACAGCACCGAAGGAACAGCACCCGAGGACATCAATGGAAAGGACCGCCTTCCAGATCATCATACTGTAAGTGGCGGTTACGTTATTAGTACATATTGCCGATAAAAATCAAAGCCAGTCAAGGAAAAATATATTTTGAAATTTTGAAAAAAACAAAATTAATAATTTTGCCGAAGCCAATGTAGAATAGATATTTGGGAATATTCTAAAGTAGAGTTAGCCGAGAAATTTGCAAGCATGTCAGATCCTAGAGGAGCCCGACCAAGAAATAGGGGCAATTCGCTAGAGACGACGTTGCCCGGCGAAGAAGTAGACCCTACAGCCGGTTTAGCTGCGGCAGTAGGAGACATAGTTTACGAAGCGCGCAGGGCGCTATTCGAGCTCTCGCCGTCGGGGCGAATCCCTTCGTCCAGACAAGGGGCCCTGGCGGACAGACTGACGGCCCAGTTTGGCGTAAACCCACGTAGGGGTGCGTCATTCGGGGATCATGACAGCAACGTTAGCGACGACTTGCTTAATATGGCCACTGGCGAGCAAACGCCTGAACGCATCACCGAGGACATGGTTGAGCGAGAAATCGAAAACATGCGAACCATAGATCGTGTAGGTTTTTCAGCAGCTACCGGTACGACAGCCCGGTCGGTACCAGCGAGAGTACGCGATCGGTTGGAGGCGGTCGACCGAAGCCAACGCGACATGGAAAGAGCGCGACGCCAGTATGAAAGGCTGCAGCGTGAGCACGATCGAGGCCAACGCGAACTTGATCGCGAACTCAGGGAGGCAGAAACGCCGTCGGCAAGACGGAATTTGGCCGACACGCTGAACGAGGTTGGTGCGGACGAGTACGAGCTCATCCACTCCTTAAGAGAGCAAATTGCCGAGCTCCAGCGATGGTTAGGAGGAGCAGGGATGAAGGACATCCCGCCCCCCGCACTGCCCCCGAGACGCACGCGGTTCGAAGAGACGCAGAGGCCCTCAAATATGCTCAGCCTCAGCCTCGGAATAAAAATGGTAAAAACATTCGACGGCAAAGATTCGAAGACATTGCCGCTCTTCTTAAAGTCCTGCGAGACGATATTCCGCAGGGTAGCAGAGGAGGAGCATGACACTCTCCTCGAGTTGATCGTTATGAGTAAGCTAGAGGGTGCAGCAGCAAGACAACTGCAGCACTAAACCATCAGCACCATGGCGCAACTCAGGAGCGAGTTGGAAGCGTTGTACGGACAACGGAAGTCCCTGGCCGCGCTGCAAATGGAGTTCAGCTCCCCCCGGCAGGGACAGAACGAGGACATCGCCGCCTATGCGGCAAGAACGGAGAGAATCACGGTAGACATCGTCGAAATACTCTGCGAACCGTTGCAAACGGAGGATCAAAAGATCACCATCGAGAGCGTCACACGACGAAGCGCACAGGCCAACTTCGAAAACGGCCTGCACGGCCAGGTGCAAGTGCTGGTGCGTGCTAGAAATTACCAAACGCTGCATGACTCTGTGGCAGGGGCCATAGAGATAACCAACATGGTACAGCCAAAGGGAGGGGTTGGTGGAGCAATAAGCCACCCCAGAAGGTCCCAAGGTGCACCATCCCAGCAGAACGAGAACTGTTTCACCTGCGGGAAACCAGGGCACGTGGCTCGAGACTGCACCCGCAGATCGGGAAGAGTAAGCCTACCGATGCCCAGCGAGAATACATCCATTCACAACGTTGACGTCGTGTGCAACTATTGCCAAAAAAGGGGCCACATGTGGAAAGACTGCAGGAAAAGATTGTCGCAGAACAAAAGCGATCCTGCCCAGTCTTCACAGCATCCCCAACGTCCAAGGAACTCAGGGGGCAAGAATGAAAGGTCCACGGTAAATGCAAGTGCAATTCGATCGAATACCTATGCCAGCCCGCTGGAAACGATGAGAATAGATACACTCACGGCCCATCAGAGACCCGCGCGCAGGAAGAAAACGACGCAGCAGTTATTGCAGGTAACGCTGCCGGCGTCCAGCGCTACGGCCAGCGACTTCGACATAATTGCACCGTTGGCCACAACCGGGGTACTCACCCTCAAGGCGGACACCGGAGCGCAGTGCAGCATAATAAAGGAAGGCTGCCTCAAGGCCGAAACCATGGTGAGCAGGTGCTCCGTGGAACTGCAGGGTGTTGCAGGTGAAAAATTCACCCCCCTTGGCATAGCAAAAATTGTGTTGGAGACACCGGCGCTAAACGTGGAACATTGGTTCTACATCATTCCGAACGATGTGCCGTTGAAGGTCAACGGACTACTTGGCATGGACTTTATCAAGCAGCATAAAGCGGACATCCTGCATGGCGAGATGCTCAAGTTGTATGGGCACTGCATGCCGCTAAGGGACGGCGCGACGAGGATAAATTCGTCACCACGCGGTAGAACTGCAGCCACGTGCAAATACATAGGCCTGCTTACGAAGACAAATTCTCTTTACGGAAACGGGTCCAACACGGATGCCGCCAAGGAGAATAAATCTGTCGGACTACCTATGAGGAGCGGAATCAGCCGAGGAAAAGTAGCGAGATTCCGTGTCACACCGTCAAAACCTAATAAAGTGAGTTTTTATGGTTATAAAAACGACGGAGAAGTGCAACGGCCGTCGGCGACACTCGAGCCGTCGGAGATAGCAAAGGCCGTACGGAGCCGGCAGGTCAAGGCACTACGCGTACGCTCAACGAGCACGGGGGCCAAACGCTTCGCGCAGCAACGACGGAAGCCCGACTTGGTTCCCCCCGGCAGCGAAAAGCAAGCAGCTCGCGCCGGAATAATGTGCGAATACAAGCGTGTATTCTATCTACAAGGGAACGAGCGACCGCACACGTACGAGGTGCAGTATCGCACTCCCTTTAGGGTCAGATCGAAGGACCAAGAATTGCAACCCTTGCCTGGGAAGACCGTAAAATCGGGGCATGGGTCCGGTAAAATGCAGAAAGCCGGAAAAAGAAATACTGTTGCAGATGCTCTTAGTCGCACATATGCGACCACACGAGCCCAAGTGGGACAGGACAGAAAGTCCCACAAAAAAGAGAATGATAGCGCAATCGGGTATACGAACAGCCGCACAAAGCGGAGAGTCGAGGATACCCAAGGCAACCAGTATAACTCGTCGGCATAGTAACACACGGAGTAAGAGCTACTCGCGATAGTATGGGCCCTAGCTCAATTCCGGCCATATATTTAAGGTACCCGTTTCACAGTAGTGACGGACCACCAACCGCTCACCTGGCTGTTCGGAGTAAAGGACCCAGGTTCGAGACTGATGCGTTGGAAAATTAAATTGGCGGAACATGAGTTTAACGTAGAGTACAAGGCAGGAAAGCGCAATACGAATGCAGATGCGCTAAGTAGAATATACCTTACTACGAGGGCCCAAGCGAGAGCCAAGAACGAAGTCCGTGTGTCGAAAGAGGACAGCACGACGGGGCAAGTCGGCACAACGAAAGACCGCACAAAGCGGACGGCCGAAGATACCCCGTATAGCCATAGTAGCTCGCTGGAGCGAGAGATCGAGCCCGCCCGCGAGAGAGAAGAGGACCGTAAGCGCCCGGGTACGGACAGCCGCACAAAGCGGAGAGCCGAGAATACCCCGTGCCAGCCTAGCAACGCGGCAAAGAGAGAGGCCACTCTGGCCAATGCGCCAGAAGAGGACAGAGAGATTCGCAGCGTGCCTGCAGAACGCTCTACTGAACCCCACAGCCCCGCCGAAAAGCCGTGCGGTCGGGGAAGGGGCAGACCACGCAAGCAAGCAACGCAAGCCACTGTTAAGACTGCGAGCACCGCTAACAAGGATAGAGCGGGCCCAGCACAGCATGGCGGACCCGCGAAGCGCGGAAGGCCGCGAAAGACAAACGTTGCAAGGCCGCTCGAGAGAGAGAGCGACCCAACGGCGGAGCCACCGGTGGGCACACCGAGTGAAGAAACTGCGGACAGAGCACCGCAAAGGCCTGCTGAGGAAGCGAGGCACGGCGGGGCCCGTAGCCCACGAACTTCCAGCAGCGCGGACGGAGACAGTATTATGAAAGAGCGCAGCGACTGCCGCAGTGGCGTAGCCATTCCCTTCCGCGAAGATCGCATGAAAATCATGAAGGAATACCACGACACCCCCATAGGAGGCCATCAGGGTATCAGGCGTACACTGCATCGGATCCGGACCAAGTACGACTGGCCCGGCCTGAGAAGAGATCTAGAGAATTATATATCGTCTTGCGAATCCTGTCAAAAGAATAAAATCAGGAAAAGAGAACGAGTACCGATGGTGGTAACCGACACCCCCTCGAGGTCGTTTGAAAAGGTTGCGGTCGACATCGTAGGACCGCTACCGGAGAGCGTCAACGGAAAAAAATACATACTTACGATCCAAGACGCATTGACCAAGTACAGCGCAGCGATTCCACTGCCGAACCAAGAGGCTTCGACAGTCGCTAGAGCGCTCGTTGAAGAATTAATCTGCCGGCACGGAACGCCGGAAATAATATTATCAGATCAGGGTACGAACTTCCTCAGCTCGACCTTCAAAGAGATGTATCGACTGCTGCGAATTAAAAAAATACAAACTACGGCCTATCATCCCGAATCGAACGGCGCTTTGGAGAGGTCACATCGCACCCTTGCTGAGTACCTGAAAAATTTCATAGATGAGGATCAGGGAAATTGGGACGAGTGGCTGCCGTACGCAATGTTTACGTACAATACCACTCCACATACGGGGACCGGACTGTCTCCCCACGTGTTGGTGTACGGACGCGAGGCTGAGTTGCCGACCGCCGTGAAACAGGAGCCCCGCAGCACCTATGCCTACGATGATTACGTCCACGAGCTACGCGAGCGATTACGCGCTGCATGGACAGTAGCACGCGACAACCTGGAAGTCGCGAAAAGAAGGTCAAAGAATACGTATGACCAAGGCGCAGAGGTGCAGGAGTACCGCGTCGGCGAACGCGTACTCCTCCGTGACGAGACGGTGCGCAGGGGGCGGTCAGCTAAGCTGACCCCGAAGTGGACGGGACCTCACGAAATAGTAGAAAAGAGGCCCCCCGTCAATTACGTCATCCGAAAGGGACGAAAAACTCAGGCAGTGCATGCAAATCGCCTGAAGCTCCTTATAGAGCACTAAAATGATAGTAATGGTAATTTGGAAAAATTCAGGCATACTGGCATTGATAGGCATATGTATAGTAACCGCCCGAGATTTCAGTATCAGAACCATCGGGCCAACGTCGCAGGTCATCAGGGAAAACTACCTTCCATCGTTCAATTTAAAATTAACGGAAATTGAAGGTCAGGCACCCCCTAAGCAGACCGAGAGGACAAGTCCATCACAGAGCGTGTTGCGAGACCCGGAAGAGCTTCAAAAGCTCGGAGCTCGAGCCGACCAAATCATGGACAACCTCAATACCGACGGAGACGGGATGCAACGCATCCATAATCTGAGTTTCTACTCACTGGGTGCAGTAGCACCGATAGCCTTGGTTGGCTATGTTCTGTTTAAATGTTATAGGTATCAACGAAACCGAACACCAACAAGGACAAGCGAGGCAACGACCCCGGCAACAGCCGAGGTAAACATCAACCTCGAGCCGATCGGACGACAACAGCCAGAAGAGCAACCGCGATCCGAGCTGGCCAGGTTATGCACCCGTCCCCTCAACCGAGAACGACTCGCTCGGCACGAAAGACGATAAGAAGCAGAGGAAAAACTTCATCGTCAACGAATGAAAAAATGAAACATTTTATTGTATTGTTATATAACATCAAACAGTAAAATTGTAAGAGGAAATACGAGAGACCAATCGAAGAAAAAATTTTTTTAAGAAAAAATTTTTCCTTTTAAGGGGGGAGGGATGTTGTGCCGCGGAATATTCCACTCCGTATTTAGTATATTTGGGAATATTCCATAGCAAAGAAACATTGGAATTCGTTCAAGACAAGAAACGAAGTCCAATGCCCGATCGTATGAACGACCCCAAGAACGCTGACGCAGCATGAGCGACTCGCTTGGCGTTCGGGCGAAAGGCTAACGCTAAAATTGCGAATTAAGGGATTTTCGTGAAGACAGTTAGCAACTGCTTTACGAAAGGACAGTATTAAATTAGATTGAAAAGAGAACGGTTGGTTCCTCGTTTAATACTCGAAACAACGCATTATTGTACTTCTTACTTTGATATATAAATAGGCAACGGAAAGTTACCGTTGCTTATAATAAATACTTCCTTTTATATAAATTCGCGTTTCCATCTTTTACTCGAGATCCATCTCCTTATCGGCAAACGATCCCAAAAAATAATAACTTTTAATATTATACCGACTACCGAATAATCCAATTACTCGGTACCGGCATAACAGCTGCAACGCACGCCACAAGTGAGACCCAATGCTGATGTACCATTTTCTCCTCTCTGACAGTGAATTAATTACATAATTGTGCCAGAGCACTCTTACCTTGAGCAATGAGTCCTGAAGAGCGAGAGGGTGAGCGAGTCCGATGAATAATGTCCGATAAAAATGCTTGAGAGTCCTATGGATGCGCGTGCTGTCCAGTGGATGTGTGTCGCAAAAGTGCCAAATTCTCAAGATGGCTGCGAGTATGAAAGTTTCGTTGGGCGCTGGAGTCAGTTGAGCGAGATAGCCGGTGAGCGAAACCGAAGTCAAGCGAGAGAGACATCCTCTCGCTCGACGCGGCGTGCCAACGAGGCACATCCTCGGCTTCGCGAAGCCCATGCCTCGGCTATCTTCGACTCAACCGAACAACGCGTGGTAGAGCAGCGCAACAGGTAGGCGCACGACGATTATCGATCGCCGTGCGCCAGCTGATTTTCCAACAGATGTTAATTATAAAATCTACGACAAAACAAGAGAGTGAAGTTACAAAAAAATGAATAAAAGAAGAGGTCGATATCAAGACAATGGCTATGGGAATAATGAAACTGAAGAAAGGAAGAAAGGGATCTGTGATATTGGATTGCGAGTATAAGGAAGAAATAAAAAACTTTAAAAGCCAATGGTACAGGCCAATCTGAACGATAACTTCAAAGTCACTGATTGTGAGTCACAACAGATGACGCCTGAGATTAAAGTCATTAATATCGGCAAAGAAGAAATGGAATCAGATGATTAGAATATGGATGAAACTTCCAGAAGAGTAGAGACAAATTCAATTTTCGACCTGACTAGTGCATCAGAGAAACTTAGGAAGAAAGTTACGATACGGAAAGTCACTGAAGATGAAACACTTAGCGACCACCAGTACATAGAAATGGAGTGAAATGGAAAATCCCCAGGGATAGATGGTATGCTAAATGAAGAATTAAAAGTGGTAATTCAGGAGCATCGCAAGTAATTCTTAGATATTTACAACGCTTGTCTCAAAACAAGAACCTTCTTCGAAAATTGGAAGAATTGGAAGAAACAAAATAATTATACTAATCGTGTGCAATTGCTGAGACTTGCTGTCGCGAACAGGCTGATGCCGGGTCCACGACACGATGAGCAGAATGAGAATGTACCGGTGTGCCGACGTCAATATATCAATGCAGATATGATCGCTGGTTTGTGTAGACTATAGGTCGGCTGAGCTGGTCGTTAAGTCTGATTTTGATGCTCTTAATCGTTGAGAGAACGCACGAAAACTCGTTGACGGTAAGAGCTGTACAAGAGCAAAAACGCAAGATGGCTGCGTTATACGACGCAGCCGTTGTCTCGCCAAGCAGTCGTAGTGCGCAGCGACCTGTTGCTTAGCACGCTGATCTAGTGTAGGATTTACAGCTCCTGCGTGGTGCTGCCGCTGAGTGGCAACAGCAAGCAGTTGCCCATGCTAGCCTGCAGTACGCAGTCTCGCTACGCTGAGCAGAACGTTCAAGCATTCTCAAACATTCCGCCCACCATCAGCAATGTGGTTGCTGATTCTCCTCAACGTGATGTTCTGCTGAGGGAACTGGAAGCACTGCAAGCTTGGCAGTGGGCCGTGTGAGCGTTGTCGTAGCTGTCTTAATGGTCACCACTTTTGTGAGCCCGTCACTGCTAGAATGCAGCGCAATCACTCGTGCAAGTGGCCACTTGCATGGTGGAAAGCGCTCATCCGTGAGCAAAACAAGTGAGCCGATCTGGATGTTGTTGTTAGGGTAGTGCCATTTCGAAATTGCCTGTTGACGCTGGAGATAATGAGCAGACCACTGAGCCCAGAAACTTTAAAATTTTTGCTGTATGAGCTGCCATCGAGAGAGCCTTGCGATCGCCAGATCCTTTAGAGATGGTACTGGGATAGTGGTAAGTGGCTGCCAATGAGAAAATGCCCTGGTGTTAGAGCTGATACATCTTAAGGATCGTCGCTGAGAGGTTCTAAAGGCCTTGAGTTAAGAACATCCTCAATTTGAGTCAGCAGTGTCGTCAACTCCTCGTAGATGAGGACCGTTTCACCCACCGTCTGACGGAGGTGATGCTTCACCGATTTCACTGCTGCTTCCCATTTGCCACCCATGTGTGGCGCTGCTGGAGGGTTGAACCGCCATTGTACACGATCCTGTGAGAGAGTATTTGCAACGATGAGATGTTCAGATGAGCATGATGAGAATAGTCGTCGCAGCTCTTTGCTAGCTCCGATGAAATTCGTACCACAATCTGAGCTGAGAGAGCGAGGTATTCCTCGTCGGGCCGAAAAGCGCCGAAAAGCAGCAAGGGATGCATCGGTTGAGCAGTCAGTGACGACCTCCAGATGTAATGCCGTCGTGGCCATACACACAAAGACACAAATCCAGCTCTTGTGTGTTTTAGCCCCTCGCCCTCTCCATGTCTTGAGTGTGAGCGGACCTGCGTAGTCAACTCCAGTTTCTGTGAACGGCTGTGCAGGGGTGACTCGATAGAGAGGTAGTTGACCCATTAGTTGTTGAGCACGGATGCCTCTCTGCCGAGCACACACTACACAGTGCAAGATGTGAGCCTTGACTGGAGCTCTACCCCCAATGATCCAGTGAGCTTGTCGAACTTGCGCTAATGTGAGCTGAGTACCGCCGTGAAACGTGCGCTTATGATCTTGGTTTATGATGAGTGATGTGAGATGAGACTGACGAGGCAAAATTGCTGAATGCCACGCTTCAAAGTTGAGTGCTGATTGTTTGAGCCGTCCTCCCACCCTGGTTACGCCTTGTTGATCGAGGTAGGCTGTGAGCCTACTGAAAGGATGAGAGGTTGACAGCAGCATTCCAGATGATATCAATTTGAGCTCGTGCGAGAAGTAAACTGCTTGGGTTACCTTGACCCAAAAAATCTTCGATTCGTCGATCTCACGTGCTGAGATGAGGGTTACTGGTGTTGATCCAGGTATCCTATTGAGCCGTGCTATCACTCTCGAGCAGAGAGCTGTGAGCTGATACAATTTATTAAGCTAGCGAATACTTGTGCACCAGATTGATCGATTGAGCCATGGTGGCCCCGTCCACCGCAATGAATGAGCTCTGAGCTGTTCTGTAGTTGTGCCTCTAGAGGCACAATCCACCAGATTGAAATGCCAGGAACATGTCGTCACTGAGCGCGCTCTGTAAGATCTTGTATTTGAGTGACTTGGTTCCTAACGTAATCTTTCAAGCGCGACGGATGAACTTTGATCCACATGAGCGTGACTGATGAATCCATTTACAGATGAGTAGATGCAATGTTCAATTTGAGTGTGGCTTGAACACTTGAGTTGAGCTTGGCTAAAAGCAGCGCTGCTGTGAGCTCCAACCGGGGTATGGTGAGCTTTTTGAGCGGTGCAACCTTGATCTTTGAGCACACGAGTGACGTCATTTTTGTTGCGGACGGTGAGATGACAGTGATGTATATCACTGCCGACATAGCTAGCTGAGAGGCATCTGAGAATCCATGCAACTCCACTGTGGAGCTGCTCCATGAGTTGAACCAACGAGGAATTGAGATCTTGGCCAAGTGAATGAGATCCTCTCTGATTGCTAGCCAACGTGATGAGACGTGGGATGGCAGTGGCTCATCCCATTTGAGCTTGTGTAGCCAAAGCTCCTGCAAAAGCATTTTGGCACGTATCACAATTGGTGAGATGAACCCGAGTGGATCAAATATCTGAGCCACTTCAGATAGAATGAGACGCTTGTTGAAGTTTGCAGGTGCTGCGCTGAACCGGCTTGAGAACACGAACTGATCTTCGTGCGGAAGCCACGTGAGTCCAAGTATTTTGGTTGAGCAGTCGTCCAATATAATTTCTGAGCAAGATGACTCGGTAGCAGCAATGCTGGCGAGTATTTCGGAGTCTGTTGCGTGCTACTTGGCAAGCGAGAAACCGCCCGCCATGCACAACTTCTTTAGCTGTTGAGCAATCTGATTGAGCTGTTCTACTGTGTCTGCTCCTCCAAAAATGTCATCCACATAACGGCCTTGCGTGATGGATGGCACCGCGAGTGGAAATCTCATACCTTCGTCTTCCACGAGCTGGATGAGTGCTCGAACTGCTAGAAAAGGTGCAGCTTTGGTGCCGTAGGTGACAGTTTTCAGCCGGTATGGCACCTTCTCAAGCTGGTCATTGATCCACAGTATTCTTTGCAAATTGCAATCCTTTTCGTGTACCAGGATCTGTCGGTACATCTTGGTGATGTCCGTAGCGAAGATGTGGCGATGATGACGAATCAAAATGAGCACGTCTGAGATGTTGAGCAGCAGATTGGCACCAGAATGCATTATGTCGTTCAAGGAGAATCCAGATGTTGTTGCACTTGAGCCATTGAATACCACTCTCAATTTTGTAGTGGTACTCGCTGGCCTGAGAACTCCATGATGCGGCAGATAATAATGCACTGCACTTGATGGCAATGCTGGCGCCTTCTCCATGTGGCGGAGCTGCTCGTATTCTGCCATGAATTGATGGTAGAGTTGTTTGAATTCGTCATCCCTCGAGTGTCGTTTTAAAACTCGAGACAGACAGTGATGAGCCGTCGAAAATGAACTCCCCAAGAGCGTTGCTGGTGATTTGAGCGGAATCCTGACGATGTACCTCCCTGTAGAGTCACGCCTATGCGTCGACCGGAAGTGATCCTCACACCTCTGTTCTTCAGGTGTAAGTGAGCTGTCAGTATTGGTTGGTAATTCCTCTTGGACCCAGAATTTCATGAGAGCTTCTTGAAGTGCTTGTTCCTCCTGGTGAAGGTGGGCATGATGAAACGAACTGGTAAGCGGTTGTGCTGAATCAATTGGTCCAAGCACCAGCCATCCAAACACCGACAGCTGAGCAATTGGCATTGACGGTGAGCTCCTGATGATATTAGGCTTGATGATCTGCCCATAAACGTCAGCCCCGATGATGATATCGATTGACCGAGGGCGTAGAAATTCTGAGTCTGCCAATTTGAGCTTGTTGACGTGAGGCCACGTCTGAGTTGGTATTTCCACAGATGGTAATATCACCGTTAAAGTTTTGAGGATGTGAGCATTCATGGTGACAATAGCGGCTGTGTGCTGAGAAGGAATGGATCTATGAGCAGCCAAACTTGATGGATTGAAATTGTTGTTTTAATTAATGCTAAAGCAGTTGCAGGGAGTGATGAGCTGACTTTGTTGAGCAGTTCTGAATTCTGGACGACTGTACCTCCCTCTCAATGAACTGCCGGTTGAGCAGACATACCCGATGTTAATCGCCTTGAGCTTGTTTGATAACTTGACAATTATACCGACAATTGCAGTGATACTTCAACCAAATGAATATTCACTTGATTAACTTCAAAAGGTTTAAGCTGCTGAGGCAGAAGCTGATGTTTCAAATGTAGAAAGTAGTTTTTTTAGTGCAATTTCTAGATGTTGAAGCGCTATCCAAAATCCTTGGTTGAATTGACCAAGTGCGAGCCGTGTGCTCCAGGTGAGCTATGCTTCCTCTTTTTATAAAAGGTTGGCGAAGTACACATGTTCATTGTGAATACAAAATGATTGGTGAGCAACACTCATTCATGTATGTTGACTTAAAAAAGTTTCTTTCAATTGAATTCTCAATCTCGGAACTAGATTAAATTAAAATAGATATTTGAAATGAATCGTTTGTATTTAATTTCTCCAACAACGGTAGCAGAGTTTCACCGTTTAACAACCACTAGGACAACCTGGATTTGATGGTCTTCAGTTATTAAACTTTACCGAGAAATAAAAAGGTTGACTACTGCATAAAAACCCTATTCAGAGATCTTCCGAACAGAAATGCTGATATTCAGACCTGATTTATTTCCGAGTACTTTAACCAATCGAATTGAATTAATTGAATTGAATTGAATTAAATTAAATTGAATTGAACTTAATTAAATTGAATTGAAATGAAATAAATTAAATAAATAAATACTCCACAAAGCAGTATGGTGCCATATGAAGAAGATGTTAGACTGCATCGAGCTGACAGATGCACAGAGCTGGTGGTGCGGAGCTGTGATGGCCTGGCTGCCAGTGCTTACGTATTTCATTCGCGCTAAACTCTTCAGCAATATTTGCGTAAGGCACGAATCTCTGACAATTTTCTGATGGCTTCAATGCAGCTAAGCTGACATTGCGCTTTGGCGACGAGCTTGCTCAGCAGTCGAGCAGGTGAGCTTGAGCGAGGACTTGATTGCGTAGGATGTTTGGTCGATAGTAGGTGGTGGCACCAGCAACTTCTTTGCGGAAGTCTGCTCGATTCCATCACCGCCTTGAGTTGGCTTTGATTTATCTGCCATGATACTACAAGAGAGGTACTAATTAGATTTGAGCAAACTTAACACTTTGGCAATAGGCGATACGCTTTGAGCACTGGTAGTGCGAAGGTAGGAGAAATAAGTAAAATAAAACTCCGCAGAGCTGTACGATACTCAACCGATGCAGATGTCGAGCTGCGACGAGCCAGTCTAAGTACAGAGTAGATACTGCGGAGCTCAACTAGTAGACTCCGCTCCGAGTGCTAGTGCTCGTTGAGCTGTCGGATCGTCCTTCGACGAGGTGAGCTAGTGGAATATGTTCCTACTGGGTGCGCTGGCTTAGAGTGCGTCCACGCACTTGATGATAGAGCATGAAGCTAGTAGTACTGCGATCCGGCTCGAAGGACCAAATGTTCGAGAATTCAGTTGTTGGAGAGGTAGTGGACTGAAAATATTTGTAGATTAAATTAAAACGCAGTACACGGATGCTAACTACAATAGCATTTATTTGCTCTACCTGTCAAATGGCAGTGGACACACAAATATACATAAATAAATACCAGAAAATACAGAAAATAATATAGAAAAAGCGTATAGAGAAGAGAATAGATGAGGCGTTTGGAAAAGAGAAAATAAATGAGGCGTTCGTCTTACCGCACACGATTATACTAATCGTGTGCAATTGCTGAGACTTGCTGTCACAATCAGGCTGATGCCGGGTCCACGACACGATGAGCCAAATGAGGATGTACCGGTGTGCCGACGTCAATATATCACTGCAGATATGATGGTTGGGTTGTGTAGACTATAGGTCGGCTGAGCTGGTCGTTGAGTCTGATTTTGATGCACTTAATCGTTGAGAGAACGCACGGAAACTCGTTGATGGTGAGAGCTGTACGAGAGCAAAAACGCAAGATGGCTGCGTTATACGAAGCTGCCGTTATCTCGCCAAGCAGTCGTAGTGCGCTTGCGAGTGGCAACAGAAAGCAGTTGCCCATGCTAGCCTGCAGTGCGCAGTCTCGCTACGCTTAGCAGAACGTTCAAGCATTCTCAAACAGAGATAGAATAGTTATTTTCGAATAAGACGATGTCAGGATCGAAGAAAAAATGTCGCGCGGAGCTCTGCAAGGCTACAAAATCGTCCCATTGCTCTGGAACGCCATGTATGATAACTTCTTACAAGGAAGGATAGTTTGGTGTCCCCTCCGATTTTGATGAAACTCACGTATGTTGTAGAGCATCGAAAACTAAAAGACACGTATTTTTTTTTATTGGCAGAAAAACATTTCTAAGGGGTGAAATCGGCCTTCAAATTTAGGCAGGTCGAGTGGTGATTATGCAGTTTTACCCAGAAGGCGTCAACCGATTTTAATGAAACAAAAACCAAAATCCTCCTAATTGAAGACAATAAAAAGTCCACGTGAAGTTGAAGAAAAAAAGTAATTTGCAGAGGTGAAACTGCATAATCACCCCTAAGTTTGAAGGGCGATTTCACACCTTACAAATGTTTTTCCGCCGATAAAAAAAAATACGTGTCTTTTAGTTTTCGATGCTCTACAACATACGTGAGTATCATCAAAATCGGAGGGGGACACCGAACTATCCTTCCTTGTTAAAGATTAAATTATCGGACAACATAAAAATTGTGGGGTTTGTGAACGATGCTATTATTGTAAGTACAGCGAACACAATACGGAAAATCGAGGTAATAGTGAACGATAGTCTTGAGAGAACGAAACGAGGGTTGGATTCAATAAGCTTCCAAATGGCTGTGGAGAAGCCAGAAGCATTGCTGGTCACTGACAGACGGGGCTTCACCTATCCGAAAATAAGTATCGGGAGCAGGATCATCAAATGGAAAACTTCAATGACCTATCTTGGAATGAAGCTGGATCATAAACTTAGTTTTGGTCCTTGTTTGAGAATGCTCAGGTATTCTGCTGCACGTTGCTGGACTACGGACTGCAGGCTAGCATAGACAACTGCTCGCTATGGCTACATAGCGGTAGCACCTCACAGTAGTAAGAAATCTCTGAGTCAGCGTGTCAAACAACAGGTCGCTGTGTGTACGCGCACTTTGACACCGTCGTTGAGACAACGGCTGCTTCGAATAAGCCAGATATCCTGCGAAATTCACTTGCACTGCTCAGTGCGTATATTCTTTCAGTTTTGTGCATTTAAATCGTTTTCAATTCTTCTCAGCCGATCTACTGTGGTTTATTATCTTCATCTCGACAAACCTTCACTGTGTTCTAAGCATCGGCTCAACAGTGCATCAACATTCAAGGCTCAACGTGCCGTGCACTTGGCTTCTGCTTCTGTGAAGCCGGTGGACGACAGCTCAGCTCATCTCATAAATACCCTGCAGAGTATATATCAATTTAATTTATTTTAAGTCAATTCAATCAATTAAATTCAATAGTGGAAATTACTTGAAATAAAATTCAAACTCGAACGTCTGCATTTCGGTTATGCAGATCTCTCACTGAGTTACTATGCATTAGTCAACCTTTTCTTTTCTTGGTAGAGTCGAGCAATCAAAACTAACTAAATCAAGTTTTCCTAGTGATTGTCAAACGGTCAAACTGTACTACTGCTGTTTGCGACATTTTAAATGCAAACAGATCATTTGAATATTCATTTTTCTCATATTGATAGTGCTCAAGGGTATTGCAACACAGATTCTAAGGGTGTCGAGCGTGCTCAATTAAATCAGTGCATGTTCTCATAGCATTATGGTAGACAAGAGCAAGCCAGCTCATGTCGGCGATGGAAGCGTTCTAACTTCTAGCATAAAGTTGCTGGTGCCACCAGTTATAACCGATGCACCACCTACACACACGAGTCCTCGCACAAGATCACTTGCTCGACTGCCAAGCGGACTGATTTTTAAAGCTCAGTCTCACCGGAGTCGCCTTCAGGCTATCCAGTTAGTCTACGACGCACAGCCACAGAAACCCTCACAAACATCTACCAAGGATCTCGATTCGCTGTGGGAGCAGTTCGACGAGAACCATAAGGCATTCATCAAAGTTCATCAATACTTTGAAGTAACATGACCTGTTGCTTTCATCGAGCATGAATATTTCAGGAGGAATACTCATCTCGAGGAGGCGAAGCTAACCTTGGCTGTGAGAAGGGCAATACCGTCGCTGCGGAGTCGGCTGCCAACTGTACAGTCTCCATGGACACCAGTAGAGCCAGCTCAGACCAATGCTAAGCTGCCAAACATTAATTTGCCGCAGTTCTCTGGTAAATATTCGGAGTGGCCAGATTTTCGTGATCTTTTCCAGTCACTGATTCTCAACCACAAAGATCTGACCAGTGTTGAAATGCTACATTACGTGCGAGGCAGCGGTACGGGCAATACAGCACAGCTTATAGCCGGATTGACACTCACGGGAGAGTCCTTTCAACCATCATAGGACATATTGGTGGCAAGATTTGAAAACAGTCGTCTCCTAATGCAAGAGCGCCTCGACAATATATTTGCTATTACTACACTATCAGAGCACGACGCCACCTCATTGTCTCAAGCGATAGCAACCGTGTCGGAGGCAAATACGATCCTAAGAGGTCTCAGCAGTGTGGAGAAGCTCTGGGATTGTGTGCTGGTGCACCATATCGCGCGAAAACTTGATAGTTTAACACAAGAGGCATGGGAAACATCACAGGGATCAGCCCAGAAATTTCCGTCATTCAGTGAATTCAAGGAATTATTACGTCGAGAGTCCGAGCTCTCGAGGGAATTGAGGCCACTCCGAGTCAGTCACGCACCGAAGCCAAGACATCCTCAGTGAAGTAAGTTGTCAGCTCATCGAAGGGGTCAGCACGACCCGGGTCAGCGCACTTAGCATCTGCCCAAGGGCGTCCGTAAAGCCACCACCACGCAGGAAGTGGAACGACAAAACTTACTCATGTGATTGCTGCTGGTCGCTCGATCACTATATGATAATGTGCCCTCAATTCCGGGAGCTTAACATCACCGAGCATCGGAAGGTAGTTGAGAAGAGCAGGCTCTGCGATAACTGCCTGGGGTGGCACAATGTAACATCGTGTCGTTCATAGAGGAAGTATAAAAAGTGTGGTGCTAAACATCTCTCCATCTAACTCAGGGGTCTCCAAACTACGGCCCGAGGGCCACATTCGGCCCGCGGACAGATTTTGTCCTGCCCGCGGAGATCTAGCATACTTGACAACTCCTTTTAGAGAACATATTTTTTATAGCAAATTAAATTTAGTTTACTGAAGTATTCTAATTTTATGTTGAATAATTATTAATATGACATCTACATTGATATGGTCATGGGCTAACTACTCATAACATTGTTGTAGGCTTATTGTTATTGTTTTTGTGATAAGTTGGATAAAGAAACACAGAATTGTAATGAGTAAAGACATTTATAATATGCATAAAATTTAACTTCAGTATATAATAACTAACAAATTATTGAAATGAATCCAACTAACATTTTATACATTTTAAATAAAAACATAACTTATAACAAGCATAATGACATATGAAATACTAATGAGATTTATGTAATTGAGATTTTCCACTGACAATAGTTTGTAGTTGTGATTATTAAAAGAGATTTAAGATGCTCATCAGTTTATTTAGATCTGTAAACATTTTTTGTGTACTTCATTTTGGAGAAGGTCTTCTCACACAAATAAGTAGTACCAAAAACAGAAAACAGCCCACGAGCAAATTTATGTAAATTATCAAATTGTGTCAGTGGAAGACTCTTATAAAATTCCAACAAAGATGAGTTTCGATATTTGTTCTTAATTATATCACTGCACTGTAGATCAATCATTACCATTTGAAGTTCCGGGGCTAGGGTTTCAATGTCAGTATTTAAAGGATTCTGAAAAATCTTAATTTGATTCGCAATGGCATCAAAGTCCAAGAAACGAGTATCAAAATTTATTTTCAAAGCACTCAAAGTTTCGATTGCAAAATCGATAGGAAACTCAGTCTCAGTGGTGTGGCTGAATATTTCACATGTTTTAAAATGTGAAAAACATTTACTTCGTAGTTGTGATTGAAACAGTATCAATTTCTTCCGGAATGATTTGATATTAGTGTATAAATCAGGAAGATGCTGGTTTTCTCTTTGCAATCTCAAATTCAGTTCGTTCACATGTTTTGTCAAATCAACATAGAATGCTAACTTCCACAGCCATGCGTTGTTTTGTAATTCAGTAAGAGGGCGATGCTTTTCATTCAAAAAAATTTCGATCACTGCTCGAAGTTCAAAAAAGCGCTGAAGGACTTTCCCACAACTAAGCCAACGTACGGCAGTATGATAAGGTAAGTCATTTTCTCCAATCTCTTCAATAAATTGTCGGAATTGTCGGTGATTCAGCCCAAAAGATCTGATAAAATTAACAGTTGATATGACTGGTTTCAGAACTTCAGACATATCCAAACATTTTCCGCACAAAGACTGTTGATGAATGATACAATGTAAGACTAATGGTTTTGAACCACCGTCATTTTCTACAGCCTTTGACACAAGAGCGACCACTCCTTTATCTTTCCCACTCATGTTTTTGCCTCCATCAGTTGTAATACATTTCAAGTTTTTCCATCGAAGGTTCTTTTGATTAATGGCCATTTCAACTCCTTTAAAAATATCTGTACCAGTAGTTGTGCCATGAATACTATACATATCAAGAAGTTCTTCATGCACTTCATAGCTTTTATCTACTCCTCGAATATAAATCAACACCTGAGCAGTATCTGACACATCCGTTGACTCATCCAAGGCCAAAGAAAACCACTCAACATGTCCATTTTTGTCGAACAGTTGAGAGGATATATTTTCAGCGATGTTTTCTACCCTTCGAGCCACAGTGTTTGCTGACATACTGACAGTTTTTAATAAATTTACCTTTTCAGGGCACATTTCTTCGGCTACTGCAATTATGCATTCTTTGATCATTTCTCCATCGGTGAATGGTTTTCCACGTTTTGCAATTTCAAGAGCCACACGAAAGCTGGCACGAGTTGCAGCCTCTTGTTCAGTTTTGAGTTTTGTAAATGAAGATTGCTGCGATTTCAATCGGCGCTTCATAGCTTCGAATTTTTCTGTCCGCAAACTTCCTGTATATTTTGAATAATTTTGAAAATGTTTTGTTTCATAATGACGTTTAATGTTATATTCCTTGAGAACGGCTATGCTTTCATAGCAAATCAAACATAGCGCCTTGTTACTGGACTCAATTACGAAATACTGAATGTTCCACTGATCTTTGAATTTTCTGCATTCACTATCAATTTTTCGCTTCTTTTCCATACTACTAAATCACACACAAAAGCAACAATTCAAATCAAAATACTGTTACAAAGATGTCTTAAACTTAAACACGCACAAACACGTTTTAAGGAGGTACGCACTATTTTATTTCACAACAGTGTCATAGGAACTGACTTGTGGTTGCGCCACTAGCCTTCTTATATATTCCAATTACTGCCATCTAGAAGTGAGTGGAAGACACCAGCACTTTCTCGAACCAACGAGATTATTCTGTACGTGCTATTAGCGCCATCTGTTAGCGATAGAAGGTACTACCTATTTCCGCTTGTGTCCACCAGATGTCGTGTCACGTTACTCCTCATGGCTCGTACTCTACGACTAATCTAGAAATTACAGATAATGACAGGAAAATTAATAATATGCAGTGTTGCCGTTTTGCGGACTTTAGTCCGATTTGCAGCCTTTTTTAAACGTTGCGTACTTTTTCGGACTTTTTTTTTCATCAGTGGACTATTTCACTTTTTACCACCGGCAACAATGATAATATGGTTTTGGCCCTCGGAACTTACTGGAGTAATCAGTATGGCCCTAAGGCTGGAAAGTTTGGAGACCCCTGATCTAACTGATTCTCGAACAGTCCTCATTTAGCAAGTACAGCCAAAAAGGCAGTGCACTAAAGAGTAACACTAAAGAGAATGCTACTTTCAAGTATAATCCACTCGAAGATACTATATGTAGCCCCAGTGTGAGCCGAATCAATGAAAAATAAGACGAGACGATCGCTTGAATCCGTCCAGAGATGTAGTGATCTGAGGATTATGTGCGCGTATCGAAAGGTCGCAGAAAATGCGGTGCTTATCCTAGCAAGTACTCCATCTATTGACCTTCTAACCTACGCAAGGCCGAAAGCGGATTGAAGACTTAAGAATATTGGCCAAATACTTAACGAACATCAAACAGCCAGAGCTAAAAATGGGTTAAACCTAGCGCAAAAAAAAAACGCTGATCGAAAAATGGCAGGAACATTAGTATACGCGAACAACCGGGCGTCAGATGCACCGTCTTCTACAACAGTTGGAAAAATGGATAGAACGGGCGCACGGAGAGATAGGTTATTATCTCACTCAAGCTATAACGGAACACGATAGAACGGGCGCACGGAGAGATAGATTATTATCTCACTCAAGCTATAACGGAACACGATAGAACGGGCGCACGGAGAGATAGATTATTATCTCACTCAAGCCATAACGGAACACGGTAGGTTTACCAAGTGTACAAGTATAAAATGCGGATTTCAGACAACAGATGACGCACGAATGCAGTTTGTGCTATAAAGATTTGACACTGCGCCATTTACTTGTGTCATCAACAAGTGTCAGACACGCACGAGTGATAAATTCGGAAAGTGTGTGCTTGGTGTTGTGTTGTTGTGTTCAATATGTCGAAATTTATACCGAACAAAGAGCATTCGCGGACAGCATTCATTTTTTGTTTTCATTTGAAGAAAACTGCTGCTGAATCCTACAGATTACTTCGAGAAGCTTATGTTAAATATGCTCCATCGCAAAATACGTGTGAACGATGGTTTCGGCGTTTCAAAAGTGGTGACTTCCATGTAGCAGACAAGGAACGTGGAAAGCTGCCAAAAATACGAAGATGTGGAATTGCAAGCATTGTTGGACGAAGATGATTCGCAAACACAAAAACAAGTCGCCTAGCAATTGGGCGTAAGTCATCAAGCTGTGTTCAATCAACTACGAGAGATTAGAAAGATTCAGAAGAACGGTAGATGGGTACCACACGAATTGAACGACAGGCAAATGGAAAAGCGCAAAAACACATGTGACATTTTGCTCGCTCGGTACAAAAGGAAGTCGTTATTGCATCGTATAGTTACAGGGGATGAAAAGTGGATTTATTTGGAGAATCCCAAGCGTAAAAAATCATGAGTAGACCCAGGCGTACCATCCACATCGACCGCAAGGCCGAATCGATTGTTTTGTGGGGCCAGAGGGGCGTAGTCTATTATGAGCTATTAAAACCTAGGGAAACAGTTCATACTAAACGTTACCAATAACAATTGACCTATTTGAACCATTCGCTGCTTGAAAAAAGGCCAGAGTACCGAAAGAGGTAACACAAAGTCATTTTTCTTGATGACAATGTTCCATCACATACGGCAAAACCAGTTTGCGACACGTTGGAAGCACTCAGCTGGAAAGTTCTACCCCATCCGGCTTACTCACCAGACTTGGCTCCTTTCGATTACCAGTTGTTTGCATCGATGGGTCACGCACTTGCTGAGCAGCCATTTCGTTCGTACGAAGATGTGAAAAAAATGTCTCCATGAATGGTTCGCATCAAAAGAGGAAGATTTTTACTGGCATGGCATTCACAAGTTTCCCGAATGATGGGAAAAATGGATAATAAGCGATGGAACATACATTGAATATAGCACTTTTTTATCATTCTTCTGAATTTGACATGGGTTTTTAGAAAAAAAATCCGCATTTCATACTTGTACACCTGGTAATGCTTACCTAAAACCATTCTATATAACAGACAACGCGAAGTGTTCTACTGTTCAAAGTGGAACACCGAAAGACAAAAAATGGTAGAAAATTTAGGGGTTGAAGCTACACCAGAAAATCTAGTGAGTCAAATGATAGAAAACGAAGAAAAATGGAAAGCATGTCGTACTTCTCGGAACGACGCACAGTGGGACAGATCTGAAAAAAGTCGGCCAAAAATCGAAAAAATGATAGTCACCGAATGAGTTTAGTACCATAGAATCTTGTAGAGGGGTCTTTGGTGCTTGTTATTCCAATAGGGAAGTGAGATATATTTTATACCTGAGACGCTACGTTAGTTCAAAGTTACCCATTCTCGGCACAGCGTAAACCACGTATAGCGGCTCCAAAATTCACTGCTACTTCAAGTGCGTGTAACTTTTTACTCCAGTGTCCTTTTTCAATTCTGTTTGATGGAGGGTGTTAAGAAAGGTATGTAGAATATTTACGTATATACCGTTTTCATTAATTTATACTCGCGTGTGTAAGAAATCATGTCAAAGATGTGTCTACATAATGGTCTTTCTTGTAACAATTTTGACCGTAAATTAGCAAAAAAGTTATCTATTCAGCGGCAATCAAGAAGTTGAGATATGGAGCATATAGTTTACGATGTTTTGTAATAAGATCTGGAAGAAAATTCTGCCCGTCTTTGCCTCTGTACTTTTGAGGTTAGAAATACGCGACGCCGAGCAGCTGCTTTGTTAGGTAAGGGTCCACGCAGAGGCACACACCCGGGGTCCGGGACTACCTGCTATCCAAATATGTAGGAAAGTAAACCGTTGCTTTTTTTGATAATTTTCATATATATACCGGATGTCTTATTTTAATGTATTATTAAATTTGTATCATTTTTGCAATTAATCATTCGAATAACACTCCGCGAAAATATTCTTGTGTATACATATAATTTTTCTTATTTATAATTAAATAAAGCTTATTATATGAGAAATGTGTTTTTACTTAATATTACATCGCATTATGTCTGCATTTTAGAATCGTGTATTGATAAAATAACCTGTACTCGTCGAGAACTGTTCGAGATCATACGGAACGATTTGAACTCGGACTTGACAATACAACTTAAATGTTTGGAACAACATTTTGTTACAAAGATGGAATGTTGTTTTCAAATCCATGACGAGGATCGACAATCTTTGAAGATCTTATTGTCCAACCTTAAAAGGAGATGGAAACGATCTCAAAGAACAACAGAACGCTTTCTTCAAAACAATGAAGCGTGGCTTTGTTCTTCCACGATTAGTAACGTGAGTATTGAAATTTAATACAGAAATATGTAAATTTAATTCGAATTATTAAAAAAACTTAAAGTAAGATTCAAAATTTCTCACAATAATTCCATTATGTACTCTACAGAATGTTAGGACCACTAATGAAGAACCTGCGGATTCGAATCCGGCGACAACGAGTACGGCAACGAACGCACGAAACTCGATGACGGCGAGAGCTGTACGAGAGCAAAACGGAAGATGGCTGCGTTATGCGAAGCAGCCGTTGTCGAACCAAGCCGAATATATTTATAGCTCCTGCGTGGTGCTGCCGCTGAATGGCAACAGCAAGCAGTTGCCCATGCTAGCCTGCAGTGCGCAGTCTCGCTACGCTTGGCAGAACGTTCAAGCATTCTCAAACAAATACCCTTATATACCAATTTATATGAAATTCCGAACAATTTTTAATGAAGTGGTGGCCATATTGGATCCGCCATTTTTAATTTTGAAATTATACTATAAAATTCGTAATCAGCGACCTCGAAAACCCTTATATACAAATTTATATGAGATTCCGAACAATTTTGAATGAAGTGATCGGCCATATTGGATCCGCCATTTCGAATTTTGAAATTATAATGTGAAATTCGTAATCAGCGACCTCGAAAACCCTTATATACCAATGTACGTTTAAATGTAAAACTTTTTTCTATTTTTGGCCAACGCCAAAAATAGAAAGAATTTGAAAACGCGGTTACAAAGCAAAGAAATCTTTATTTTAGAGCTCGAACCAAACCCATCCGCAAACCCACCATCGAATCATGCAACGAACTCTCTCTCTCTCTCTCTCTCCTCTTTTTTTAAATCAACAAGATACATAGCAACATAACGCGTAACAATATAGCAATATTCACTTGTCTTTATTTAAATCTGCTTCAAGCAGTCGAACTTTTTGTGACTGCTGTTATCAAAAGGAAAGAAAAGTCGCAAAGACCAAGAAAATAAGATAGGCATCCATACATAGATACAGGCATATATACATACATGCATGCACCACAGGGGGATGTCTGAAACCTCTACGCGGCGGGTCCCAAGGTCGCAGATAGGGGAAGGCCCGTAAGATGGAGAAGGCAAGACGGAAATAAAATGAAATACCTCCCGTGGACCGAACAGACTAGGAGAAATCCCACCGAACAAAAAACCAAAACTGAAAGTATAATTATAAGAAATCTGACTACCAGCACCTAGCAGGGTCGAGAACCCGGGTCCCGGAACGTCGTCATCAAATGACCGCATGACTATGGACGTTGAAATAAGTAAAATAAAAATCTACGATACTGGAACGCGAAACGCCATGACTTCATGAAGAGCAAAAAGTACATCCCCGACGAGGCAAAGATGATAGCATCAGTCAAAACCGCTTTCAACAGGCTGAACAAGCGGTGTACGCCTATAAAAAGATTGTCTGACGGAACGGGTCCATCACCGGCAGCAGCAGTGGAAGACACGCAGACCACATACCGTGACTATCATTCCCAGAAAAATTATATGGGCCTCGGAGACATAGCAGCTGTTATGCCGGTACCGAGTAATTGGATTATTCGGTAGTCGGTATAATATTAAAAGTTATTATTTTTTGGGATCGTTTGCCGATAAGGAGATGGATCTCGAGTAAAAGATGGAAACGCGAATTTATTTAAAAGGAAGTATTTATTATAAGCAACGGTGACTTTCCGTTGCCTATTTATATATCAAAGTAAGAAGTACAATAATGCGTTGTTTCGAGTATTTAACGAGGAACCAACCGTTCTCTTTTCAATCTAATTTAATACTGTCTTTTCGTAAAGCAGTTGCTAACTGTCTTCACGAAAATCCCTTAATTCGCAATTTTAGCGTTAGCCTATCGTCGAACGCCAAGCGAGTCGCTCATGCTGCGTCGGCGTTCTTGGGGTCGTTCATACGATCGGGCATTGGACTTCGTTTCTTGTCTTGAACGAATTCCAATGTTTCTTTACTATGGAATATTCCCGAATATACTAAATACGGAGTGGAATATTCCGCGGCACAACACAGCACTCGTTCAAGAAAGTAAACAGGGTAACAACGGGAAACGCGGCAAGCCTCCAACACAGGAGTCCGAGTCGATGAAAAGGAGGAAAAGGAAGGAGCACCCACATGTATCAGAGCCCTCAGCTAAGCAGAGAAAGCAAACAAAATAAAGGAAGAGACCGCCGAAATCCAAGTAGCCGACCTTGGAATGGCAAGAAGTACATAGTAAACCCCGCAAGCAGCGGACAAAACCTGCACTACCAAACGCCCTGGTCATCCAGAAAAAAGAGGACATGACGTACGCCAAGATCATCAGTAAAATCAGAAGGGATCCCAAGCTAAAAAAAGTCATAAATAGGGCCAATAAGATCCATAGAATAGCGGCTGGGGATACTATTATCATCCTTGACAAAGCGAGCTTAGAAGATACGGCTGAGATGCGCTCATGGATCGAGGAAGTACTCGGTGAGGAGGCGGATGTCGTAAGCAGGGTGCAGGAGACGCTTGTAGAGATCACGGACCTTGTCACAGTCATAATCAAGAAAGAAATATGTGAGTTCATCACCAAATTGATCGGTGTGGACAGGGGAATTACGATTGATTAAATCCAAACGTTTTGGAAAGCTTATGGAGACACCCAGACGGCAGTCGTTAGATTAACGACGGATTCTGTGAAAAAAGTCGTTGAGGCAGAAAGGATACGCATTGGCTGGGTAATGTGCCGCGTTCGCGAGGAGTTGAAGCCCACCAAGAACTACAAGTGCTGGCAGTACGGACATCCGGCTCGAAACTTCAAGAGCGCGATCGGCAGGTCAAAGTGTTGATCAAAGTATCAAATGTGGCACTGAGGGCCATAAAGCCGTGGAGTACGTGAGGTCTACCAGGTGCTTATTCAAGAACAAGGATAAGAGTACTACAAGTGAACCTCAATCACTGTGAGGCAACGCAGGATCTACTCACGCAGACTGTACGGGCGAAAAAGAAGGACGTTGCCATTATCTCGGAGCCATGCAGAAACCTCAATCACCAATCCTGGGAAATGGATAAAACGTCTAAGGCATGCGGCAAGGGGCCCTTCCAGGAAACCATAGGAAAGCAAGAGGATGGCTTCATGAGAACAAAAATTAATGGCGGCTACTTTTACAGCTGTTACACCCCACCAAGTAGGACGCTAGAAAACTTCGAGGGAATTCTGAACCAGCTGGTCAACGGCGATAAGGAGCGAATTCCACATGCGATTACAGGCGACTTTAATGCCCGGGCATTGGACTGAGGCAGCAAAAGTATGGACAAGAAAGGTCAGGCACTCTTGGAAGCACTGGCTATATCGAACTTAGTCCTGCTTAATGATGGCAGGCTACCCACATATTGCAAGGAAGAGATGACTTCGGTGATAAACCTCGAACAGCGATACATGTTCGATGCAGAAATGTTTCGCGACGCTTTGAACACCACAGAAATCAAAGATCACAGAGTAGGGGCCAACGCTCAGGAATTGATCAAGAGGGTAGTAAGGGCATGCGATGCGACGATGCCGAGAAGAGGAAGGGGCAGTCCTCATCCCTCGTTATATTGGTGAAGTGATGCAATTGCCAGACTACGACGAGAAAGCAACCGAGCTTGAAGGTTAGTCCAGCGTGCCAGGGGCAGGAACACACCTCCAGAATAGGACACGAAGTATAAGACAGCACGAACCAAATTAATAAAAGCAATCAAGCACAGCAAAGAGTAGAGCTGGACTGCGCTTCTCCGTGAAGCCGACGGCGATCCCTGGGGTAGGCCCTATAAGGTTGCCATGATTCGACTAAAGGGGCAATCAATACAGCAACCTGCCGGCCCAGACAAACTCAAGGCGACAGTTTTAACCCTCTTCTCCTAATCAGAGGAGCTAAAATACTAAGTAGAATTTGAGGGAAATTAAGTAATTCCGCCTGTTACACAGGAAGAGTTGATCCAAGCGTGTAACAACGTGGCTAACAAGAATGTACCGGGGATGGACAGAATCCCTAATGTCGTCCATACGGCGACAATCAATACAGGTCTGGGACTGTTGATAGACGTGTATAATATATGCCTCAAGGAACCTTCCCTGATCCATGGAAGCGGCAGAGACTCGTTGTCCTGCCAAAGAGCAAAAAACCGCCTGACGACGCATCGTCATTTCACCCTTTATGCATGTTGGACACTTCAGGGAAAATCTTGGAGAGGATAATCCGCAATCGAATAGAGACCACTATTGGGAACTCCCTGGCAAAAGAGCACTACGGCTTCAGGAAATCAAGATCGACGCTAGATGCTACAAACTATGTGGTCGACACAGCGAGAGAAACAGCCTCGAGACAGGGTGGAAAGGAGGGACAAAGAAGTATTGTTCCGTAGTTACCCTGTACGTCGAGAACGCCTTCAATTCAGCCAGATGGAATAACAGCTACCTTGCGCTGGACTAACTGAACGTGCCACGCTACCTGAAGCGTATGATCAAGAGCTACCTTGGCAACAGGTTCCTCATGTATGATACAGAAGATGGTCCACAAGAATACAGAATCACTGGAGGACCGGAATGTGGAGTATACCTCAAGGGCCTGTGCTTGGCCCACTTCTTTAAAATATAATGTACAACGACCTGCTGAAATTAACACCACTACAAGAAGCAGGGATAGTGGCCTTCGAAGACGAAGCCGCAGTGATTATCGTCGCGAAATACTTGGAGGAAGCCAACAGGATCTTCGAGGAGACCTACCATCAGATTCAGCACTGGATTCGTTCAGATGGCCTAAAGCTGGCTGAGCACAAAGCAGAGGTTGTGCTGATCACCATCAGAAAGAAGATGGAGACAATCGAACTGACAGTAGGACGGCACAAAATTACGTCCCAGTCTTTTATGAAATACATAGGAGTTATGATCGATGCAAGGCTCAGCCTTAAGCAGCACATTGAATACGCAGTCGAGAAGGCAGCCAAGGTAGGAGCGACGCTAGCGCGACTCATGCTGAATATAGGCGGATCAAAACAAGAGAGAAGGAAGCTACTGACATCAGCCGTCACTTCTGTCCTGACGTATGGCATAACCATCTGGGAAGACGTTCTTAAATTGGATAAGTATCGACGGACGGCTGCGGCGGTTTATTGGCTCAGTGCTTTAAGGGTTTCCTACGCATTCCGCGCAGTGTAGGAAGATCCATCGTGTGCCCTCGCAGGAATGATTTTCATTGAAGTCCTACATACATGCATACATACATACATACTGTAACGTGGCAGAATATTCGAGCTACGTCCTCCTCGCTCGACGACTACCAGCACGATATCTCAGGGTTGTAAGGGGGATTTTTGTAATTTATTTATTCTTTATCTTTATTTTTTTTTTTTTGTATTTTATATATATATATGCATAATGCGATTGATACGACCGGAGGGACGATGGGAGAGTACCAAGAAGAGGAGAGCTTCGGGATTCTGCCCTTTTATCTGGACCGACATTTCACTCCTTTCCCGGTCGGGATGTATCATTATCCCGCCCGACGTACTGAAGGATACGGGGCTTTCTATTCTCGTCCAACTGAGGCGCTAGTCGCGGTCATCGTGCGACACAGGTTCCCCCAATTAACCGAGTTTAGCGGGTTAAGTGGGGGCCATAGGAACGGACCTCGAGGCTTTTTCCCGGTGATCATCGAGCAAGGAGGACGTATCGTCGAAAGTATCATTGTCCCGCTCTTCTGTACACATAATTATCGCCGGATCAAACACTTTGTCGAGTTGAGGATTCAAACCAGAAGCCGCACCCGATAGCTAATTGAGAAGGGACTCAAATTAAGACAATCATCTTCGTACCGGATTTCAAGGAAGGTCGCAGCCTCAGCGTCCCGGTGAGCTCTCTTCCTTTCTACGGTCTTTTACTATTATTTTATTATTTTATCATTCAATTTGTGAACTATTAATTTCTTCGAGCCTGGTCACACCTGCGACTCTAGTACACTGCGTGCAGAGTGGTAATTTGTATCGGGAACCGCGGCGTTTATCGAGTGTACTCGCAAGATCGTGTAACCGGTAGATACCGGGGAAAAGTCACCGTATTAATTAATCGATTTTGTTAACGGTTAAACCGCGCGCGCGTTAGGCCGTTATCCCGGAGTGGTTTGAATTTGGTGATTGGTTATGTGGGATATGAACGGAATAGACCGCGTTGCGGATTTTACCTGGTAATGGACTTAAATTCATGTGATTTAATTTATTTTTTGTCGACTTATTTTATTGCTTGGGACTGCGTGGCGTTAACGCCTTGGTTTTAATTAGTCTGGCGTACCGTGATTCAGCATACTTTATTTGTTCCATTTATTTGTTCTTTTTTTATTCGAGCGAACAGTACTTTATTATATTTTTTTCGTTTTGCGTTCGGAAGTAGTGCGAGTTCGGCCGTCGTCCCGTCTGTTGTATTTGGTCACGAGGGACTAGTACGGTCGAGAGCGTATCTTACTTTGTTAAACTGTTCGTTGCTTTTATTAGTTCGATTATTATTGTTAGTATTGGTTATTATTGTCTTTATTACTATTCCGGACGTCAGTCAGTTAATTGCGGGTTTTCTTAATTTCATGTTATATATAATCTGGAGGTTGTGTTAATCATTCTTCGTGCTCGACTTATTAGCCGTTGCTTGCCGGTGATTTTCCAGCTAGGAGGTTCGAATTAGTCGAAACTCGCGTACGTGACCTCCCGACGTCCCGTTGTTTTGATTTCTGTGGATGTATGTGGGATTAGCTCGGGATAGGCCGTACCGCGGACTGTGAACAGAGAGAACCTAGCTTCGAGATTTGTCGATGAATATTGTTCGACGCGAAAATTGGAAGCGAGCGAGATAGGCTATACAGCGTCTAGGGGTTATGCGAGTGAGAGCGGGCGCCGGGATAAAACATACTGCCGAAATAATTAAGGTTATAGATTGTTAAAAACCAAACTCATTTTACAGGATATTTTATTTATACTTTTCTTTGTTTTATTTTTTTTTTGTTATTCTTGTTGAAATATTAATAACTGCTTCGACCAAATAAAGGAGCGGCCCGAGTTGGCTGTTGTAAATCCCGTACCTGCCTGTAGTCTGAGTTATTTATTGGTTTTATTTGCTGACTCCATGGATTGTTCTCGTTTGGTCGTAGTTATTGACAATATTTTATTATTCGACTTGGTTCGTGGATCTTAAGGAATTATTTTACTTGATTGATTTTATCCGTTTTTTTTTTTTTTTTTTGACTAATAACTCAGCTTGACAGCCCGAACCACCCACTCTGCCTTGAATAGCTGTAGCTGGCCTGGGTCGAGACTGGTCATCCAACTTGGTATTTGTTCCTTCCGGCGCGAAAGCGCCTGGCGCCCATCTCGAAAGAGAAAATAAAAAGGAAGGGAAAAATAACTTGGACCAGTCATAGGTAACGTGGTGCGTTGAGGCACAAATTACCGTTACAATACATACATACATACATACATACATACATACATACATACATACATACATACATACATACATACATACATACATACATACATACATACTGTTGGATAATCAGCTGGCGCACGGCGATCGATATTCGCCGTGCGTCGACCTGTTGCTGCGGTGTAGCACGCTGCGTTCGGCTATGCCGGAGATAGCCGAGGCAGGGCCTCGCAGAGCCGAGGCTGTGCCTCGCATGCATGCCGCGTTAAGCGAGAGGTTGTCTCTCTCGCTTGACTTCAGCTTTGCTCACCGGCTATCTCACTCATTTGACTCCAGCGCTCAGCGACGCTTTTGTATCAGGCAGCCATATTCCAAAATCTTACACTTCTGTGAAAACCCGCTGGGACAGCGCACACATCTCCTGCACATCTTGGACTTTTCCACTGCATTCACCGGACTTTCTCAACCTTCTCTGCTCACCAGGACTCAAAACTCAGGTAAGACTACACCGTCACAATTCAGTGTAATTCGATGTCGGTGAGGAGTAGAAAATAAATCGGTGCATCCTCATGAAGGTCTCATCCGTTGACGTGCTCTGCAGCGCGGGCTGCACCAC
The DNA here is from genome assembly GCA_963942595.1 of Cylloceria caligata. Taxonomy (NCBI): domain Eukaryota; kingdom Metazoa; phylum Arthropoda; class Insecta; order Hymenoptera; family Ichneumonidae; genus Cylloceria; species Cylloceria caligata. Next base: position 29,697,570 of record OZ012710.1, on the reverse strand, counting down.
GTTTTTCACACTACTTGTTAATCACCCAATTAATCCAATTGCGTGTGTTCATATCATTTCACTGTACTTTTCCCCAACCAAGCTTGCTGGGAAAGTAGTGTGAATTGATTCTACTCAGTTGTGCATCCTCAACATTTTACTTGTCATGCTCTGCAGCGCTGACTGTGTCACGCTGTCTCATATCACATTCCAGCACTCAAGCAGAACAACTGCAAGTGCTCTCACTTATACCCTGTATTTTCTCATATAACTCTGGGAATAAGTCAGTCTTTTACACACTCACATTTCTCACTCCGTGGCATGCTCTGCAGCACTGGCTGCGTTATGCACACTCTCAAGCGCACATAGCACACAATTAATATAATTGTGTGCTGGTCCTCAAGTAATAAAAGACAGCACAATTAGCATAATTGCGTGCTGGTCTCTCAAGCCAAATTGAATTCAAGTTATTTATTTGTATACACTTTTTAATTCTCTATTTTTTTGGTGTATTTATTTTTATATGATTTATATTTTTCTAAATTGGACATGTTTTTGTAGCCGCCCAGCGGATGGTAAAATGAACCACTTTCTCTACCAAACATCCTGCAGTCTGGTTTCATTTTTTCTGTCGTGAGTGAAGCTTCATAATTTTCAATACATTCACAGATAAGCTCAATTACATCTGGACGGATTCTCAAACACACACATACATACATAAATACATACATAAATACATACATACATACATAAATACATACATACATACATAAATACATACATAAATACATACATACATACATAAATACATACATACATACATACATTCATACAAAGCAAAACCAACCGGTCAAAACAGTGCTTCCGGTACAGGAGAAGAGCAGATGGCAAGGCTTGGCGAGCAGATCCAGGACCTGCTGAATTACGTGGAGCCTAAATTCATTGTCCACAAGGACATCAAAAAGAAGTTATACAGCATCAGCACCACGTACAATAGACTCCAGAAGCTGGAAGGAAACCTGGCGTATTCGATTCCACTGCCGAGGAAATCCCCAGCGACGACGCAGACGTCGCCCAAGTTCCTCGAGCAGATGCCGAGCGACCTGGCGACCCAGACGACTCCAAAACCGGTGCCTGTCACTTCGCACACCCAGAAGCCTACATCCAAACATAATGGCAACAAGAGGAAAGAGATCTCGCCGCTGGAGAAATCAGACCTACAAACCAAGAAGGTGAGGATGCGGAGGAACAGAACGGCGACACCAGAAGAACGTCCCCATATCCTGCAAGATCCCCCAAAGAACGTGGGCCCCCAGTGGCAGACGGTTCAACGGAGGAAGCAGAGGAAACAACCGAGCCAGCCAAGGCTGCCCAACGCCGTCATCATCCAGAAAACGGGAAAGCTGAGTTACGCCGAGATCCTCAGTAAGGTGAAGAAGGATGATACTCTGAAGAAAATAGACAATAATGTCACTAAAATCCGTAGAACGGAAGCTGGAGACATCATCCTAATCCTCAATAAAGCCAACGGAGAGGAGATAGGACAATTCTGCACGGCTATCGGGACGGTCCTGGGTGCTGATGCAGCGGTTAAGAGCAGAGTTCAGCAGACGACATTACAGGTCAGGGACCTCGATGAAGTAACGTCAAAAGAGGACGTCCAGGAGGCTCTCCAGGACCTACTTGGTGACTCCAGTAGAATCCCACTCGAGGCAGTTAAATCGATCCGCAAATCATTTGGTGGTACGCAAACTGCGATTGTAGCGCTGCCTCAGGCTGAAGCGATAAAGATAGTGGAGGCTGGAAAGCTCCGAATTGGATGGGTTATCTGCAGAGTCAGACAGCTAATGACGCCAACAAAGTGCTCCAGGTCAGGTAACCAACAAAGGTCAGGTCTATCACCGAGGAAGCATTTCCCTTGCAGTACGTTGGCACCTTGCTATCATTGAGCAGTATCAGGTTCAGCATGGACAGCGCTTCCAAGAGTAGCTGGCCTCTCTTGTCCGTCTTTTTACTGCCCCAGTCCAATGCCCAGGCATTAAAATCACCTGTAATCGCATGTGGGACCCGATCCTTGGCCTCGTTGACCAGTTGATCTACGGTACCTTCGAAGCATTCCAGCGTCATGCTCGGTGGTGTGTAGCAGCTATAAAAGTAGACGCCATTTGATTTCGCCTAGACGAACCCCTCTTCCTGGCTCTTCATGATCTCCTGGTGGGGATACTCGCCGCAAGCCCATACGACGGCCTTACCAGTTTTATCCATTACCCAGGATGGATTATCAAGATTTCTGTATGGCTCCGAGATGATAGCCACGTCTGCCTTCTGTTCGCGCACGGTCTGCATGAGCAGGTCTTGTGCCACTTCACAGTGGTTTAGGTTCACTTGCAGCACACTCATTCGCGTTCTCGGATGAGCGTCTGATAGGCCTTCTTATAAGCTGGGCATTTGTAGCTTCCTGCAGCATGCTTGCAAGAATCTTCGTCCCCCTTACCGCTACATAGAGCGCAACAAGGCTCTGCAGTTTACTTTTCGGCCTTGTGACCGTGTCCACCACACTTAATGCAACACTTCGATCTGTCCACCGTGCTCTTGCAACTTTTGGACAGGTGTCCGAAGTGCCAGCATTTGAAACACTTGGTTGGCCTCATTATCTCTCGGATTCGACAGATTGCTCAACCAACTCGAACTTTTCCTATGTTGGTAGCTTTTTTCACGACCGAGGCCCGGAGTGTCACTACCGCCGTTAGAGTGCCACTGTATGCTTTCCGGATGGATTTGACAGCGTCCACTTCCACCAAACCGTTCTCGCCGAGGATGTCCTGGAGGGCTTCGCAGATCTCCTGCTTTGTCGTATCTTCGACGAGGTCTTTGATTTCGATCGAAGTTAGCTGCACCCTACTTTTGAATGCGGCTTCGTTACCAAGGGCGGTCTCGATAGCCGTAGAAAATTCGGCAGTTTTTTCTTGGCTTGCTTTATCCAAGACGAGGATGATGTCTCCCCCCAACGTTCGGCATATTTTGGCGATACTCTGGCCCACCTCCTGTAGGGTGTCGTCTTTCTTCATCTTAGTTAGGATCTCGGCGTAGCTAAGATGTCCTTTTCGCTCGATGATCAGTGCATTCGCGAGCTTTGGTCCCTTTCCCTGCGTCCTGCGCGATTTTGGAGGCACTTGTTTCCAGTCACCGTTGCCGGCATTCTCCGTTACGTGTCCGTCAGTCCGGCGGGTTTCCAGCGGCGGTCCTTCCGTAGTTTTCTTTTTCTTCTTCGACTTGTGGTCGTCTGCTGAAGGTGGCGTGCGCTTTTTCTTCTCGTCCATGCCCGGGAGCTGTCGAATTCGTGGCGTGGTCATCACATCGGCAAAAGTCTTGGGCGATGTTTGGGTCGTGGCAGCACTTTTCAGTGCCGGTGCTACTGTAGTGCTCACCTGGTGGGATTTGTTTTCGAGCCTCATTACCCGACCGTAAGAAGTGCTCCAATGAGCACTTCTCAATGAGAACTCAATAGTTCACGAGCTTCCGGATTTCACCATGGACATTCGATTTGCCCTTGATGAATTGTGAGAGGCTGGTGATCTGGCTACCAAGCCTCTGGAGCTCTTCTCTCCACTTCTCTTTTTCTCCTACACTTGAAACATTATGCGCCATGGGGGCCAAGTGGTCAATCTCCATGGTACTGCGGTCGCTAGATGACGACGCCTGGGAGCCCGCTTGCTCACTCCCCGTAGGCGCCGGTACTGAGGTATCCCTCCTCTGCACCGTAGACGGTATGTCCGTATCCTTAATATCCATCTTGATTTGTTTACGGGGTTTCTTCCCCGGTTCTTACCCTCTATATCTAGAGAGCATTCCCCTATCCGCCACCCGGGGACGCGCCGCGTAGGGGTTTCAGGCTCCCCCTGCGGATGTATGTATGTATGTATGTATGTATGTATGTATGTATGTATGTATGTATGTATGTATGTATGTATGTATGTATGTATGTATGTATGTATGTATGTATGTATGTATGTATGTATGTATGTATGTATGTATGTATGTATGTATGTATGTATGTATGTATGTATGTATGTATGTATGTATGTATGTATGTATGTATGTATGTATGTATGTATGTATGTATGTATGTATGTATGTATGTATGTATGTATGTATGTATGTATGTATGTATGTATGTATGTATGTATGTATGTATGTATGTATGTATGTATGTATGTATGTATGTATGTATGTATGTATGTATGTATGTATGTATGTATGTATGTATGTATGTATGATGTATGTATGTATGTATGTATGTATGTATGTATGTATGTATGTATGTATGTATGTATGTATGTATGTATGTATGTATGTATGTATGTATGTATGTATGTATGTATGTATGTATGTATGTATGTATGTATGTATGTATGTATGTATGTATGTATGTATGTATGTATGTATGTATGTATGTATGTATGTATGTATGTATGTATGTATGTATGTATGTATGTATGTATGTATGTATGTATGTATGTATGTATGTATGTATGTATGTATGTATGTATGTATGTATGTATGTATGTATGTATGTATGTATGTATGTATGTATGTATGTATGTATGTATGTATGTATGTATGTATGTATGTATGTATGTATGTATGTATGTATGTATGTATGTATGTATGTATGTATGTATGTATGTATGTATGTATGTATGTATGTATGTATGTATGTATGTATGTATGTATGTATGTATGTATGTATGTATGTATGTATGTATGTATGTATGTATGTATGTATGTATGTATGTATGTATGTATGTATGTATGTATGTATGTATGTATGTATGTATGTATGTATGTATGTATGTATGTATGTATGTATGTATGTATGTATGTATGTATGTATGTATGTATGTATGTATGTATGTATGTATGTATGTATGTATGTATGTATGTATGTATGTATGTATGTATGTATGTATGTATGTATGTATGTATGTATGTATGTATGTATGTATGTATGTATGTATGTATGTATGTATGTATGTATGTATGTATGTATGTATGTATGTATGTATGTATGTATGTATGTATGTATGTATGTATGTATGTATGTATGTATGTATGTATGTATGTATGTATGTATGTATGTATGTATGTATGTATGTATGTATGTATGTATGTATGTATGTATGTATGTATGTATGTATGTATGTATGTATGTATGTATGTATGTATGTATGTATGTATGTATGTATGTATGTATGTATGTATGTATGTATGTATGTATGTATGTATGTATGTATGTATGTATGTATGTATGTATGTATGTATGTATGTATGTATGTATGTATGTATGTATGTATGTATGTATGTATGTATGTATGTATGTATGTATGTATGTATGTATGTATGTATGTATGTATGTATGTATGTATGTATGTATGTATGTATGTATGTATGTATGTATGTATGTATGTATGTATGTATGTATGTATGTATGTATGTATGTATGTATGTATGTATGTATGTATGTATGTATGTATGTATGTATGTATGTATGTATGTATGTATGTATGTATGTATGTATGTATGTATGTATGTATGTATGTATGTATGTATGTATGTATGTATGTATGTATGTATGTATGTATGTATGTATGTATGTATGTATGTATGTATGTATGTATGTATGTATGTATGTATGTATGTATGTATGTATGTATGTATGTATGTATGTATGTATGTATGTATGTATGTATGTATGTATGTATGTATGTATGTATGTATGTATGTATGTATGTATGTATGTATGTATGTATGTATGTATGTATGTATGTATGTATGTATGTATGTATGTATGTATGTATGTATGTATGTATGTATGTATGTATGTATGTATGTATGTATGTATGTATGTATGTATGTATGTATGTATGTATGTATGTATGTATGTATGTATGTATGTATGTATGTATGTATGTATGTATGTATGTATGTATGTATGTATGTATGTATGTATGTATGTATGTATGTATGTATGTATGTATGTATGTATGTATGTATGTATGTATGTATGTATGTATGTATGTATGTATGTATGTATGTATGTATGTATGTATGTATGTATGTATGTATGTATGTATGTATGTATGTATGTATGTATGTATGTATGTATGTATGTATGTATGTATGTATGTATGTATGTATGTATGTATGTATGTATGTATGTATGTATGTATGTATGTATGTATGTATGTATGTATGTATGTATGTATGTATGTATGTATGTATGTATGTATGTATGTATGTATGTATGTATGTATGTATGTATGTATGTATGTATGTATGTATGTATGTATGTATGTATGTATGTATGTATGTATGTATGTATGTATGTATGTATGTATGTATGTATGTATGTATGTATGTATGTATGTATGTATGTATGTATGTATGTATGTATGTATGTATGTATGTATGTATGTATGTATGTATGTATGTATGTATGTATGTATGTATGTATGTATGTATGTATGTATGTATGTATGTATGTATGTATGTATGTATGTATGTATGTATGTATGTATGTATGTATGTATGTATGTATGTATGTATGTATGTATGTATGTATGTATGTATGTATGTATGTATGTATGTATGTATGTATGTATGTATGTATGTATGTATGTATGTATGTATGTATGTATGTATGTATGTATGTATGTATGTATGTATGTATGTATGTATGTATGTATGTATGTATGTATGTATGTATGTATGTATGTATGTATGTATGTATGTATGTATGTATGTATGTATGTATGTATGTATGTATGTATGTATGTATGTATGTATGTATGTATGTATGTATGTATGTATGTATGTATGTATGTATGTATGTATGTATGTATGTATGTATGTATGTATGTATGTATGTATGTATGTATGTATGTATGTATGTATGTATGTATGTATGTATGTATGTATGTATGTATGTATGTATGTATGTATGTATGTATGTATGTATGTATGTATGTATGTATGTATGTATGTATGTATGTATGTATGTATGTATGTATGTATGTATGTATGTATGTATGTATGTATGTATGTATGTATGTATGTATGTATGTATGTATGTATGTATGTATGTATGTATGTATGTATGTATGTATGTATGTATGTATGTATGTATGTATGTATGTATGTATGTATGTATGTATGTATGTATGTATGTATGTATGTATGTATGTATGTATGTATGTATGTATGTATGTATGTATGTATGTATGTATGTATGTATGTATGTATGTATGTATGTATGTATGTATGTATGTATGTATGTATGTATGTATGTATGTATGTATGTATGTATGTATGTATGTATGTATGTATGTATGTATGTATGTATGTATGTATGTATGTATGTATGTATGTATGTATGTATGTATGTATGTATGTATGTATGTATGTATGTATGTATGTATGTATGTATGTATGTATGTATGTATGTATGTATGTATGTATGTATGTATGTATGTATGTATGTATGTATGTATGTATGTATGTATGTATGTATGTATGTATGTATGTATGTATGTATGTATGTATGTATGTATGTATGTATGTATGTATGTATGTATGTATGTATGTATGTATGTATGTATGTATGTATGTATGTATGTATGTATGTATGTATGTATGTATGTATGTATGTATGTATGTATGTATGTATGTATGTATGTATGTATGTATGTATGTATGTATGTATGTATGTATGTATGTATGTATGTATGTATGTATGTATGTATGTATGTATGTATGTATGTATGTATGTATGTATGTATGTATGTATGTATGTATGTATGTATGTATGTATGTATGTATGTATGTATGTATGTATGTATGTATGTATGTATGTATGTATGTATGTATGTATGTATGTATGTATGTATGTATGTATGTATGTATGTATGTATGTATGTATGTATGTATGTATGTATGTATGTATGTATGTATGTATGTATGTATGTATGTATGTATGTATGTATGTATGTATGTATGTATGTATGTATGTATGTATGTATGTATGTATGTATGTATGTATGTATGTATGTATGTATGTATGTATGTATGTATGTATGTATGTATGTATGTATGTATGTATGTATGTATGTATGTATGTATGTATGTATGTATGTATGTATGTATGTATGTATGTATGTATGTATGTATGTATGTATGTATGTATGTATGTATGTATGTATGTATGTATGTATGTATGTATGTATGTATGTATGTATGTATGTATGTATGTATGTATGTATGTATGTATGTATGTATGTATGTATGTATGTATGTATGTATGTATGTATGTATGTATGTATGTATGTATGTATGTATGTATGTATGTATGTATGTATGTATGTATGTATGTATGTATGTATGTATGTATGTATGTATGTATGTATGTATGTATGTATGTATGTATGTATGTATGTATGTATGTATGTATGTATGTATGTATGTATGTATGTATGTATGTATGTATGTATGTATGTATGTATGTATGTATGTATGTATGTATGTATGTATGTATGTATGTATGTATGTATGTATGTATGTATGTATGTATGTATGTATGTATGTATGTATGTATGTATGTATGTATGTATGTATGTATGTATGTATGTATGTATGTATGTATGTATGTATGTATGTATGTATGTATGTATGTATGTATGTATGTATGTATGTATGTATGTATGTATGTATGTATGTATGTATGTATGTATGTATGTATGTATGTATGTATGTATGTATGTATGTATGTATGTATGTATGTATGTATGTATGTATGTATGTATGTATGTATGTATGTATGTATGTATGTATGTATGTATGTATGTATGTATGTATGTATGTATGTATGTATGTATGTATGTATGTATGTATGTATGTATGTATGTATGTATGTATGTATGTATGTATGTATGTATGTATGTATGTATGTATGTATGTATGTATGTATGTATGTATGTATGTATGTATGTATGTATGTATGTATGTATGTATGTATGTATGTATGTATGTATGTATGTATGTATGTATGTATGTATGTATGTATGTATGTATGTATGTATGTATGTATGTATGTATGTATGTATGTATGTATGTATGTATGTATGTATGTATGTATGTATGTATGTATGTATGTATGTATGTATGTATGTATGTATGTATGTATGTATGTATGTATGTATGTATGTATGTATGTATGTATGTATGTATGTATGTATGTATGTATGTATGTATGTATGTATGTATGTATGTATGTATGTATGTATGTATGTATGTATGTATGTATGTATGTATGTATGTATGTATGTATGTATGTATGTATGTATGTATGTATGTATGTATGTATGTATGTATGTATGTATGTATGTATGTATGTATGTATGTATGTATGTATGTATGTATGTATGTATGTATGTATGTATGTATGTATGTATGTATGTATGTATGTATGTATGTATGTATGTATGTATGTATGTATGTATGTATGTATGTATGTATGTATGTATGTATGTATGTATGTATGTATGTATGTATGTATGTATGTATGTATGTATGTATGTATGTATGTATGTATGTATGTATGTATGTATGTATGTATGTATGTATGTATGTATGTATGTATGTATGTATGTATGTATGTATGTATGTATGTATGTATGTATGTATGTATGTATGTATGTATGTATGTATGTATGTATGTATGTATGTATGTATGTATGTATGTATGTATGTATGTATGTATGTATGTATGTATGTATGTATGTATGTATGTATGTATGTATGTATGTATGTATGTATGTATGTATGTATGTATGTATGTATGTATGTATGTATGTATGTATGTATGTATGTATGTATGTATGTATGTATGTATGTATGTATGTATGTATGTATGTATGTATGTATGTATGTATGTATGTATGTATGTATGTATGTATGTATGTATGTATGTATGTATGTATGTATGTATGTATGTATGTATGTATGTATGTATGTATGTATGTATGTATGTATGTATGTATGTATGTATGTATGTATGTATGTATGTATGTATGTATGTATGTATGTATGTATGTATGTATGTATGTATGTATGTATGTATGTATGTATGTATGTATGTATGTATGTATGTATGTATGTATGTATGTATGTATGTATGTATGTATGTATGTATGTATGTATGTATGTATGTATGTATGTATGTATGTATGTATGTATGTATGTATGTATGTATGTATGTATGTATGTATGTATGTATGTATGTATGTATGTATGTATGTATGTATGTATGTATGTATGTATGTATGTATGTATGTATGTATGTATGTATGTATGTATGTATGTATGTATGTATGTATGTATGTATGTATGTATGTATGTATGTATGTATGTATGTATGTATGTATGTATGTATGTATGTATGTATGTATGTATGTATGTATGTATGTATGTATGTATGTATGTATGTATGTATGTATGTATGTATGTATGTATGTATGTATGTATGTATGTATGTATGTATGTATGTATGTATGTATGTATGTATGTATGTATGTATGTATGTATGTATGTATGTATGTATGTATGTATGTATGTATGTATGTCTGTATGTATGTATGTATGTATGTATGTATGTATGTATGTATGTATGTATGTATGTATGTATGTATGTATGTATGTATGTATGTATGTATGTATGTATGTATGTATGTATGTATGTATGTATGTATGTATGTATGTATGTATGTATGTATGTATGTATGTATGTATGTATGTATGTATGTATGTATGTATGTATGTATGTATGTATGTATGTATGTATGTATGTATGTATGTATGTATGTATGTATGTATGTATGTATGTATGTATGTATGTATGTATGTATGTATGTATGTATGTATGTATGTATGTATGTATGTATGTATGTATGTATGTATGTATGTATGTATGTATGTATGTATGTATGTATGTATGTATGTATGTATGTATGTATGTATGTATGTATGTATGTATGTATGTATGTATGTATGTATGTATGTATGTATGTATGTATGTATGTATGTATGTATGTATGTATGTATGTATGTATGTATGTATGTATGTATGTATGTATGTATGTATGTATGTATGTATGTATGTATGTATGTATGTATGTATGTATGTCTGTATGTATGTATGTATGTATGTATGTATGTATGTATGTATGTATGTATGTATGTATGTATGTATGTATGTATGTATGTATGTATGTATGTATGTATGTATGTATGTATGTATGTATGTATGTATGTATGTATGTATGTATGTATGTATGTATGTATGTATGTATGTATGTATGTATGTATGTATGTATGTATGTATGTATGTATGTATGTATGTATGTATGTATGTATGTATGTATGTATGTATGTATGTATGTATGTATGTATGTATGTATGTATGTATGTATGTATGTATGTATGTATGTATGTATGTATGTATGTATGTATGTATGTATGTATGTATGTATGTATGTATGTATGTATGTATGTATGTATGTATGTATGTATGTATGTATGTATGTATGTATGTATGTATGTATGTATGTATGTATGTATGTATGTATGTATGTATGTATGTATGTATGTATGTATGTATGTATGTATGTATGTATGTATGTATGTATGTATGTATGTATGTATGTATGTATGTATGTATGTATGTATGTATGTATGTATGTATGTATGTATGTATGTATGTATGTATGTATGTATGTATGTATGTATGTATGTATGTATGTATGTATGTATGTATGTATGTATGTATGTATGTATGTATGTATGTATGTATGTATGTATGTATGTATGTATGTATGTATGTATGTATGTATGTATGTATGTATGTATGTATGTATGTATGTATGTATGTATGTATGTATGTATGTATGTATGTATGTATGTATGTATGTATGTATGTATGTATGTATGTATGTATGTATGTATGTATGTATGTATGTATGTATGTATGTATGTATGTATGTATGTATGTATGTATGTATGTATGTATGTATGTATGTATGTATGTATGTATGTATGTATGTATGTATGTATGTATGTATGTATGTATGTATGTATGTATGTATGTATGTATGTATGTATGTATGTATGTATGTATGTATGTATGTATGTATGTATGTATGTATGTATGTATGTATGTATGTATGTATGTATGTATGTATGTATGTATGTATGTATGTATGTATGTATGTATGTATGTATGTATGTATGTATGTATGTATGTATGTATGTATGTATGTATGTATGTATGTATGTATGTATGTATGTATGTATGTATGTATGTATGTATGTATGTATGTATGTATGTATGTATGTATGTATGTATGTATGTATGTATGTATGTATGTATGTATGTATGTATGTATGTATGTATGTATGTATGTATGTATGTATGTATGTATGTATGTATGTATGTATGTATGTATGTATGTATGTATGTATGTATGTATGTATGTATGTATGTATGTATGTATGTATGTATGTATGTATGTATGTATGTATGTATGTATGTATGTATGTATGTATGTATGTATGTATGTATGTATGTATGTATGTATGTATGTATGTATGTATGTATGTATGTATGTATGTATGTATGTATGTATGTATGTATGTATGTATGTATGTATGTATGTATGTATGTATGTATGTAAGTATGTATGTATGTATGTATGTATGTATGTATGTATGTATGTATGTATGTATGTATGTATGTATGTATGTATGTATGTATGTATGTATGTATGTATGTATGTATGTATGTATGTATGTATGTATGTATGTATGTATGTATGTATGTATGTATGTATGTATGTATGTATGTATGTATGTATGTATGTATGTATGTATGTATGTATGTATGTATGTATGTATGTATGTATGTATGTATGTATGTATGTATGTATGTATGTATGTATGTATGTATGTATGTATGTATGTATGTATGTATGTATGTATGTATGTATGTATGTATGTATGTATGTATGTATGTATGTATGTATGTATGTATGTATGTATGTATGTATGTATGTATGTATGTATGTATGTATGTATGTATGTATGTATGTATGTATGTATGTATGTATGTATGTATGTATGTATGTATGTATGTATGTATGTATGTATGTATGTATGTATGTATGTATGTATGTATGTATGTATGTATGTATGTATGTATGTATGTATGTATGTATGTATGTATGTATGTATGTATGTATGTATGTATGTATGTATGTATGTATGTATGTATGTATGTATGTATGTATGTATGTATGTATGTATGTATGTATGTATGTATGTATGTATGTATGTATGTATGTATGTATGTATGTATGTATGTATGTATGTATGTATGTATGTATGTATGTATGTATGTATGTATGTATGTATGTATGTATCAGGAGTACAAATTGAAAATGCGGGATTTTTTTCTATTTTTGAACGTTTATTCTGAAAAAATGGTAACAAATGAATTATTCAAAGTATTGTCCATCGCTAGCCACAACTTTTTCCCATCTTTCTGGCAATTTACGGATACCGTCGCGAAAAAATTCGGCCGGCTTGGCTGCTATCCAGTCATCGACCCATTTTTGGGCTTCTTCGTAAGAACGCAGCGCTTGTCAGCTAGGCCATGTGTCATCGATCGAAAAGGTGGTAATCGGAAGGAGCAATATCTGGAACCAAAAAAAAACCCCCCCCCCCCCGGCCCCGGAGGGTAAACCCCCCCCCCAATACCATTTCAGCGTTTGTAGGTATGTTTGACCGGCGCTGCAACATGTGGCCGAGCGTTGTCATGTTGCAAAATTACTTTGTCGTGTCTTTGCTCGTATTGTGGCCGTTTTTCTTTGAGTGCGCGGCTCAAACGCATCAATTGAGTTCGGTATAGTGCTCCTGTGATGGTTTCGTTCGATTTCAATAGCTCATAATACACCACACCCAGCTGGTCCCACCAAATACAGAGCATGAGCTTGGCGCCGTGAATATTTGGTTTGGCCGTCGATGATGATGCATGGCCGGGGTAACCATATGATTTTTTGCGCTTCGGGTTATCGTAATGGATCCACTTTTCATCACCAGTGACAATGCGATGCAAAAAACCCTTCCGTTTTTGCCGTTCGAGCAGCAGTTCGCATGCAAAAAAACGGCGCTCGACGTCTCTCGGCTTCAGCTCATACGGCACCCAATGTCCTTGCTTTTGGATCATTCCGAGGGCTTTTATACGATGGGAAATGGCTTGTTGTGTCACTCCCAATGAATCTGCGAGCTCTTGTTGAGTTTGACACGAGTCTTCATTGAGTATTGCCTCCAATTCAGCATTCTCAAACTTTTTCACTTGGCCCGGCCGCTCTTTGTCCTCAACGTCAAAATCACCACTTCTAAACCGCACAAACCATCTCTCGCACGTTGAAACCGATGGAACATGACTCGGATAAGCCTCGGAGACCAATCGATGTGCTTCAGCAGCACTTTTCTTCAAATTAAAGAAGTAAATTAAAACTTCCCGCAAATGCTGTTTTGTTGGCACGAAACTCGACATATTGAGAGCTCAAAAAAACTATGAATTTGACACTGCGACAAATTGACACATACTGAAAATTAAAGCTATAAGACGTAGCTTTGACATGAACATAGTCACAGT
>OZ012710.1:29637453-29682624 GCA_963942595.1 Cylloceria caligata | reverse complement strand
CTCGTCCAGGGCCTTGTTCCCCTTAGGGAGGGAGCACTAGTTTCTGCACCTTCCACTGAGTCGGAAAGTTACCTTCTCGTAGGCATGCGTTAAATGTGTCCCTGATTATATCCGGGGCATTCAACGCGATGGTCTTAATTGCTAGGCCAGGGACCCCGTCAAGCCCAGGGGCCTTCCGAACGGAGATCCTTTTAGCGGCTATCTCCAGCTCCACGTTGGTTACTGCTGGCGGCTCGGCTACGCCATCAGCTGCTGCTAGACCCGTTGTAGCTGGTCGTTCACGGTGCTCGGGGAAGAGGTGGCAGACCACTCTGTCGAGGAAGATAGGGCATGTCGGACAGCTTGTGCCCTTAGGCTTAATCTTATTCATAACCGTTCTATACGGTCGTCCCCACGGATCACTATCCACCTCTGCGCAAAAATCCTGCCAACACTTTCTCTTGGCTGCTTTAATGGCACTCTTTAGTTTCTTCCGTTTCGCTTCGTAGGACGCCTTTAGCTGTTTGTATTGCGGCCTATGGACTGCCCTTTGGCAAAGCCTACGAGCTCGAAAGCACTCTCGGTGGATTCCCGCAATGTCTTCATTCCACCAATAGACTGGAGGGCGACCGCGAGGGTTGGACTTACTGGCCATGGAGGCATCGCAAGCCACTGCGATGGCTTGTGCAAGACTCCGAGCTTTTTCTTCGGCTGTTCCATCCACCGTTATTTCTTCTAAAGAGCATAGAAACGTCTCTCGGTCGAATGTCGCAGGTGCCCATCGTTCTTTTCTACGTCGGCTCGGTGTACTTGCAGACCTGTCGTACAGACTGATCTGGTAGACCAGGGCCTGATGATCACTACCTGTGTACCGATTGCTAACTTTCCAGTTCAACATTTCTCCCATGAGTCTGGGATCAACGAAAGTCAGGTCGACTATGGAAGACTTGCCGCCCTTGGTGTAGGTTGGTGTTGTCCCTTTGTTAGCAATCTCCAGCTCCAGCGTCGCAAAGGCCTCGAGGAGGGCGCGGCCACGCTGGTTGGTTTTCGCGCTGCCCTATTCTGTCGCCCATGCGTTAAAGTCCCCGCCAATTACGACTGGTAGTTTAGACGTCCTTGCACTGGCTACGATGGCGTGCAAGGTTCCTTGGAACTGGTCGGATGTATCGTTGGGTGGTAGATAGCAGCTGTATACTCTTATACCGGCCACCTCTACCCAGGTGAAGCCGGGCCGTGAGTCTGTTATCTTGTTGGATATGTGGAGAAGTCCGCAGACCCAGATGGCCGCCTTGTTGCTACTATCATTTACCCAGTTCGGTTCCCTAAGGTCCCGATACTCTTCGCTGATGATGGCGATGTCGGCCTTTTCCTCTTCGACCAGCCGGGCGAGAAGGTCTTGGGCCACCCCGCAATGGTTCAGGTTGAGTTGAAGTACGTTAGCCATTCTGTGTTCTGCCTTGCTGCGGTACTCGCTTGATTGTGGCCCTGCAATTCATTACCATATGGCCTTCCGCCCCGCACCGGAAGCACTGTTTTGACCGGTCGGTTTTGCTTTTGCACTCGCTTGCTAGATGTCCGTTTTTATGACACCTGTAGCAGCGGAATGATCTATTGCGCGCTCTTGCCCGGCAATTCACCCATCCAATCCTTACCTTACCAGCCTGCAGTATTTTTTTTGCTGCCGAAGCTGGGAGCAGGACCGTGGCTGCCTGCGTCCCGCTGTATGACTGCCTGAGGTGGACGTTCTCAGGCGCCACCGTTCCTGGTGCGGTAACCGCAGCGATGGCCTCAGCCACCTCTTCTGCAGTCGTGGCCTCGTCTATATCCACAATGATGAGGGACTCTTTGTGGGTCAGAGTCCTCACCTCCGCTGTCTCTCTTAACGTGGACGAGACTATCATCTCGAGCTCTGGGGTTTGCGTTTCCGGCCTTCCTAGTTCGAACAGCAGTTCACCTGCTCGGGTGCGTCTGATGCGGGTGACCCTGTCTCCGAGTGCCTTGAAGTCCAGTGCGATTCTCACTTTTCTTATAATATCGGCATATGACATCTCACCCGTGGCCTTGACTTTGATAGCATCAGGGCGAGGGGGCCTTATCCTCCCGGGATTAGAGTTGAGGGGTGTCTCGGTTTTCTTGTGCCCAGCCTCCTCCGTTGTATTCCCGCTTTGCTTCTTCTTTTTCTTCCCAACTGTATTGCACTCCAGAGGTTCCTGCTGGTGGTTTTTTACGGGTCGTTGTTGGTGTCGCCCCTGCACTGACTTATTTCTGGCTTCAGCCTTGCGAAACCTCTTGCTCGGAGGTACCATGGGCGGTGATGTGCGCTCTCGCTTGCCCATCGCATCCACCGTCTCTGCCTGAAAAATAGGTGACGTTTGGGTCTCCCCGTCTTCCATCGGAGGCACAGTCGTAGCCATGTCCATCACGCGCCATGCCTTCTCGAACTCCTTGAGTGCTCTGGCGGTGCTCCTTGACATGTCTTTGATTTCCTTGTGTATGTTCTTCTTCTCCAAAACGAAGTTCACAAGTCCCTCGATGTCTTTCTTCAACCGGTAAAAGGCCTCCACAGCTTTTGCATTAACTGCTTGTTGCTGCCCGTTCGCCGACCGTGATGGTAGTGTAAAAGGATCGCCTCCTACTGTGTCACTGCGTGTCGGCAGTGCAAATCGGCTACCGCCAGGGACTCTCGAGCCGGCAGGAACGATCGCCGATTCTTTCATGGGTTCCGTTTCCGTTGCCTGCTTCTCCGCCTTTTTCTGGTGGGTCTTAATCGTCTCGTTGTCCACCATTTCAAGAGCCGTTTCTCTCCTTTGCCGAACGCTGTCTTTCGAATTGTCGTCCGCAGCACTCGTAGCTACACATACTGCTGGAGCCAAGTGACCCACTCCAGCAGCACTGCGGTCGTTTGATGACGACACGTGGGAGCCCGCTTTCTCACTCCCTGTAAGCGCCGGCACTGGGGATCCGAGCCCCTGCACCGTAAACGTTAGTTCCTGCTGTTGTGCCAGGATGAAAAACGTGGGTTTCTTGTGGGTCCCACCCCTGCTGTTTGGTCCGCGGGACGTATTTTTAGTTTCGCCCTACCCGCTATATCTAGCGAGTTCCCTATCCGCGTCCTATAGCGTCCTATAGCCTATAGCGTTTACCTATCCGCCACCTGGGGACGCGCCACGTAGGGGTTACAACCTCCCCCTGTGGATGTATGTATGTATGTATGTATGTATGTATGTATGTATGTATGTATGTATGTATATATGTATGTATGTATGTATGTATGTATGCCGCAAAAGACAAGCAGTTTTTCTGGCATGGTATTCATAAGTTACTTGAAAGATTGGCGAAATGTGTAGAAGCCGATGGCCAATATTTTGAATAAAACAAAAATTATTTTCCCTTGAAAATGACGTGTTTTTTTTTACCAAAAAACCGGAAAAAACTTATGCATACACCTGGTACATACATACATACATACATATATACATACATACATACATACATACATACATACATACATACATACATACATACATACATACATACATACATACATACATACATACATACATACATACATACATTCATACATACATACAAGGCATTTAGAAGCCCAAATAGGAAATAGAACGATCGACGAAAGCAACCTGATCCTGATGATGCTGAGCTCAGAAGAAGTATGGATGGCAGCATCATTCTTCATTAAAAGAACTATGGAGAAAAAAAGGGAAATGGAAACCGAAAAGCGAAACAGGGCTGAAGGCCAGAAAAGCAAAGACGCTGAAACAGCCTAAGCCGAAGAGTAACGGAGAAGCAAATGAACAGCGGAGTCTAGAGAGGACCAAAACACACCACACAGAAGTAATGCGAAAGCGGTTCCAGTGTGGTGTGTGGAGAGGGAAAAGGGGTCTTAGTCGGGTTTAGTTACATACATATATACATACATACATACATACATACATACATACATACATACATTCATACATTCATATTGTACATATTCTCAAAATAAAGAATAAAATAAAGAAGAAGATAAGGGACCGAGTTCTGTTCACCAGGGTAGCCAAAGAAACACAGACTTACGCGTAGAGTCCCCTGACCGTATAGGGCACTACCGGGCCTGTATTAGGCATTAAGCATAAAATCAGAAGAGATAACTGATATGAACAGAGTAAGAGCTACGGTTGCGACCACCCCCGTGAAGTAATGCTTAGCAGCAGTCCCTCGGGAGTTAGACAAGAGTCAATGAACGAAGGATAGTGTTTTAGTCGGTAGAACACGCAAGTGAGGGGAGAGAGAGGGAGAGAGAGATTTTCAAAATATGATTTCTCGATTCTTCGGATGATTTTAATTGCTCTAGGAAGGTACATCTAAGCGACAATGTCATTGACCAAATTTCTATGATGGAATATTTTTCGGGAACTCCAGCTGTGGCAATATTTTTTCACGATTTCTTTAGAAGTTAAAAAATCGTCAGGTCTGGTTGCCTCATTAATTCTTAATCAATGAGTGAGGCTATTATAGCTGACAAATAATTAAAGATTCGTTTGTTAGAGATCTTTCTGAGATCGATAACACAGGGATCGAGGCGGCGCTGACTCTTACCGGGTTGCGAACTGCCAAAAATATTCCATCATAGAAATTTGGTCAATAACATTTTCGCTTAGATTTATCACTCTAAAGAAACATATGACCGCATATTGATTAATTAATTAATCTGAATAAAGTCTACGAAGGTACGTTAATGATTAGTAGACAAATTGCAAAATGTGGTGATCATTAATTAGTGCACACGATATTGAAAAACTGTCCTTGTGCAGTACAACTACCATCAAATGCTGAGATGGGCCAAAAAATGAGACAGAGGTAATGAGTTCACTTTAGAGGTACTGTTTTTTAAAATCGCGAGCGCTAATTGATGACCATCAATGTCGCAATTATTCTGCCAATCATTAGTGCTTTTTTTTGCTTCGATTGAGACCTCATAGAGCACAGCCAGTTGAGATTTATAAGTTTTATCAGGCAGAATGTGAGAACGAATTTTGTCCGTGTCTACTATCTATCTAGTGGGAGAGAAAGGTAGAAGACGACGCATTGCACTCGCCGATTATCAAGACTTCTACAACAGCTTCAGGACCGGGCGTCGCTGCATGTCACTCGATGAGAGGCAACCACCATACCTATCTTACAATCGAGACCTCGAGCAGATCGGATCCATAAACATCTGTTACAGGTATCAAGAGTGACTTCCTTACCGGGCCTCGCTATGCGTCTCTGTGTTCTGCCCCAATTCTAAGACTGCGATTTGCACAATTAGAACTACTTTAAGCCGATAAAAGAGATCGTTCTTTGCGAGCGCGAGTTTCGAACGGTAGGCGGGGCTTTTTCCGCGATTATCATCGTGTGAGAAAAATGTACTCACCGAGCTTAGCACTGTGCCGCGCTAATGATCACATCACTTGATTCTGGGCTCATGGCCCCAATATAAAATTCAAGGCAGAGGACCGTACTCGAGACAAGGAACGATTTGTGTTGACTTTTGGGATTTCCGAGAATTGTTTGGAACATCGTCGCAGCTTCCTCCCGGTGAGGTATCTGTTCTCTCTACGGTATTTCAACTTTTTTTTTGAATTTGTGGAATTTGATGTTAGAGTTAGGTCGTACCTGCGATTAGCGTGTATTGTGCGCAGAGTATAATTATCGTTCAGGATCTAGTATAGAAGTAGCATCTGCGACTTTTGTCAGATTCAGCGTTGAGTTCGTGTTAGAGGTATGAGGTTTTATGCCGTCCGGTACGATCAGTGTTGAGTCGAAGTAGAGTGCGAATTTAGAAAAAGTTATAACTTCAGTGTGCTTTGAGTCTAGAGTAGTATTTTATTTTATTATATTATTTTCAAGAATTCGTGGAGTGGGTGATCGGACATCGTTCCGTATCTTGTACATTTGTTTCAGGGATTTGTACGGTCCGAGGCGTATCTCACGTGATTAGTCTTTGCGTTTTATTTTAGTATATCTGATCAGAATTGTTTATGTGACATATTGTTGCGGGCGTAACCCACCGTTATTCGGATCGTTGATGACGTGTAAGCGAGAGGTTTGAATGTGTGGGCCGCATCTCGTCATTCATTAGCACCTCTTTATGCAGGGTAGCCGACTTATCTGAAGACATTGAAATATTTCAAAAACTACGCATCGGATCAAAAAAAGTTCTGGATAAAATTTGTTTGCCTCGAAGATGGTCATTTTACCCCCATTTTTACTGCCGATTCGGATTCCCCATAAAAATAAGTAACTTTTATCTAAAACATTTTTTTTCGATTCGTGATAGATAGATCCTCACCCCATTGTGGTGAAAATGGAAGTTGCTTCAAAATCATGATTGGAAAACCCTATTTTTTTCTGGTTTTCCATGACAAAATCAATTGATTTGACTTTATTGTTGATATTAAATTTTCTCACATATGGCGCTGCAATCGAAAGCATGTATTCGTTTATCAATTAGTTAAAAGTACTTTTAGCGTTACCCAGGAACAATGACGTGGACGTAGTAGTTTTTTGTTCCCGTCGGGGTGCTTGTTTTAGGAGAATCTCCTTGCCTCTCACCGTCGGGGTGCTTGTTTTAGATGAGTCTTTTTTCGATCCGATGTGTAATTTCTCGAGATATTCGCTAAAATCAGGTTTCCTGCGATTACAGCGCCATCTACGACGAATAAAATGTTTCAGATAAAAGTTACTTATTTTTTATGGGAAATCCGAATCTGTAATAAAAATGGGAGTTCCTATTTACGATTTCAAAGTTGCCCACGCCCTATCTTAGAGGGTGGGGGTGAGGGGTCGACTTTGGTATCATTGGATGACCCTTTTCCAGACGAACAAATTTTATTGAGAACTTTTTTTGATCCGATCCCTAGTTTTCGAAATATTTCTTTTTACTTTTAACAACAATTTTTTTATTGTTGTTTGTTTTTGGTTTATTGCCTGTTAATCTCCCGTTAATCATTATTGATCGTTGGACTGATATTCTTTATTTTATCTTTATTTATTAAATATTATGTGTACGCGTTTGCTCCATTTCACTCCCATCCCCGCTCCTTCTTCCAGCACGAGGCCACCTCCACCACTTGACTTTTCCATCGCCGCGCAACTGACCTGCTTGAACATTGTTGGTAACGTGGAGATAGTGAAGTGAGGTGGTGTGGGTACTCTGGTGAACAAGGAAGAGTAGAGATAAAGCAGGATAGAGCAAACTAGAGGATAGAGGCTGAACGTGCCCGCTTGTGCGTGCGTGCGTGCGTGCGTGCGTGCGTGCGTGCGTGCGTGCGTGCGTGCGTGAGTGTGAGTGTGTGAGTGTGTGAGCGAGAGAGAGAGAGAGAGAGAGAGAGAGAGAGAGAGAGAGAGAGAGAGAGAGAGATTGATTGATTGATTGATTGATTGTTTTATTATGCCTTGGTTGACCTTTGGCAAATATTTATAACAATGGTATTTTTATAAACTGGAATAAACTATGTTAAATCTGATGAGTTTGAATTATACAAAATGCAGTTAAAACAATAAGGATCGTATAATAGTAAACTTATAGGTAATTTTAACTTATAGGTAATTCTAAAAATTATTTAAAAAATACGAATAACAATGGATCTATGTTATAGGTTGCAAATTGATATTGACTATCACTGTACTGCCATTATGCTATCGTGAACAAAATAAAAACTAATTTTCATCAACATGATTGAAAAGGTGAGTATGGAAACGAAACTTAAACAGTTCTAGACTTGAAGACGAAGTGATATGCGATGGTAAGTTCTCCCAAAAATAAATGCCAGAAAGAGAAAATGCATTTCTGTAAGTAGTTGTGCGATGCTTAGGCACTGAAAAAGTCGATCGAGGTCTCCTTAACTGACGTTCAGGAGTATCCTTCTGTTGACTGAACAGAACCAATAAATATGTTGGAGCTTTCCGATGTGTAATGTTATATATAGAAATACCAAGAAAATATAGACGCCGCGATTTAACTGTAAGCCAGCCAAGTTGTCGCCTGTACGGAGTGATATGAGCATCGCATCGAAGATCGAAAACAAAACGTATACAGTAATTGATGAGACGTTCTAATTTTAAATTCAATTCCTCAGTCAGATTGTTATAAACTAGGCAGCAGTAGTCTAATAATGGAAAAATTAAGGCAATTATCAATGATGATCTTAATTCTTGAGAAAGGGCCATACGATGAAATTTTAACCTATATACAGCAAAGTGAACTTTTTGTGAGATATGTAAAACATGAGATTTCCAAGATAAATTACTGTGCATGATCACTCCTAAGTTCCTAGCTTCAGTAACGAATGGAATATTCACTCCATTTAACGAAACCGGTGGTAACATTGAGAAATCAAGTTCGCGTGTATACGCATTGCTACCGAATATAAGAACTTTTGATTTGGCAATATTTAGTTTTAGACCATTTGAAATTGCAAAGTTGGCAATGGCTTGAACGTCCTCAGTAATTAACTTTATTCCTTGATTTATTTGAGACGGGTGGCAACTAAGATATATTTGCGTATCGTCAGCAAATATCATGTGCTGTGTGTATTGAAGTGCAGTGCTAATGTCATTAATATAAAGAGAAAAAAGAAGTGGACCTAGGACAGAACCTTGCGGTACGCCTGCTGTAGTAGGTAACCAAGAGGCGGAAGTCCCATGGACGTCAATAACTGCTTGAGTTCTTCCAGTTAAATATGAAAAAATCCAATCTAAAACTGGTTCTGCAAGGCCCACTTTTTTTAATTTTGCAAGAAGTTGTAAGTGTGGTACAGTGTCAAATGCTTTGCTAAAATCAAATAAGATTAGAATGGTAATACGCCCTTCATCCACATTGCGCCTCACATCGTCACATATACGTAGTAATGCTGTTTGAGTACTGTGACCACTACGATATCCCGATTGACGTGGATCAAAAACTTATATCGATCTCGATAGTGTGTAAATTATTGTGCAAGAGAGGTATATATCGTGACGTTGAAAATGATTTAATTTTTATCGAACCATACGGACAGTCATCAGTATCAATGGGAACAACTCGTAAGAGGGGTGTTTGTACATCGCCTGTAATATAGCTCTCACAGATATCTGTGTATAAAAACATCCTGCCCGGTATAGCACCGGTGAGAGATGCAGGCCTCGACCCTGTGTATTCGCACCTAGTAGCCTTGCGACAGCGGGCGATACGCGAAAGTCGTGGTAGCGTAGACCGTCGCATACGCGTGCCACTTCGACCTGCCCGCTCGGAAGCGATTTAAAGCGCAAATGATCGGCCACGTGAGGTAACTGATTTATACTCTCCAAAAGAGCGTCTATAGAGCGATATACACCAGGTGCTACTTGGTCTCTATCAGCGCGTCTCCGTGTTAAAAGATTTAAACCCGATAAATCATAATCACCATCCTCAAAAGTTACGAGATTTCCTACAGTAGGAACATGTAAAAGAGTCATCGGATAAGCAATTTCCACAAGAGAAACAGACCATTCTCCGTGCAAGCGTATCTGACGCGGTAGTTTTGTAATAAATTTCGTCGTAGTATTATCCGGAAAATACTGCATACTACTGTTGCTCGGTAGTACGACAAAGAAAGAGCTATCCTTGGAGTTTATATTTATCACGGACGATGATCCCGAGCGTTCTTCTTCTTCTTTGTCCTCTTCTTCTCTTTCGTCTTCTCAGATGACGGAGGCACTCGTACTCGTGATAATTCTGCCTCGTAGAAAATACCGTCGATAGTCTCGTTATTCAGATCGTGTAAAATATACACGAATGGTTCTCGATGCACCGATATTCGTTGAATCTTGAATAATTCGTTACTCCAACCACGCTCATATCCTTTCACGAAAGCTGCTTTAGCTGTACTGATACGTACCAAGTCACCGACGCTGTATTTAGGCTTTTTAATTTTTTTCGCGTTACGCTCGTAACGCCGTGCTAAATTGTCTCGGGCTATAGAGGCATTTTCGAGGGTTACTTCGCTCAGAAGAATACGCGTTCCGCTGTGTCTAGTGTGATTATATGCATATAAAAATTTTTGTAAAACATCGATGTAACGCTTATTTCGCGTGTATGTAAAGTAGCGCCACATTCGCTCTTTTATTGTTCGATTAAAGCGTTCGGCAATCAAGGCTTTTATATCAGGGTTACGAGCAGCGCGAAAATCGATATTGTTTTTCTTGAGAATTTGCTAAAACGGAGCGCCGATAAATTCTTCGCCTCGATCAGTTTGCAACTGCTGCGGGCGACGATTGTTACTTCGTGCGAGTATGCGTGTGAAACCGCGGGCCACGTTTGCGCTCGTTTTGTCACGCAAAGCCTCGCCCCACGCGTATTTGCTCAACACATCGATAACAACGAGCAGATACGCGTACCCATCGTTGTACGTGGCTATCGAGCGAAGATCAGCTAAATCAGCCTCCCATACATTGTCCATATTACTCACGCTGTACGTAATAGGGGAAATCGGCGACGCACGAGGCGATGCATGTTATATGAATCCTGTGTCTCGAGCCATGGTAAAACATTTTTTCGCGCTACTCTTCGATCCACCTGGGCCAAATTTTTTGCTCGAGAATAGGAAGCAGGATGAGCGGTATCATAATAGATTTTTTGAAGAATTTTCATAATTTTAGCGATGACCAGTTGAATGGATTCTTTTTCTTTTTCTTTTCTAACTGTGTGGGGGGTCGATATTCTGCTTGTGCGATGTTTCGCAATTGTTCGTCCTCTTCTTCATCCGCCTCCTCCCCCTCGATGATGTCGTTTTCAGCCGTGAGCATTAAATCTCTGTTTGAGTGTGCGGTCTTGGCCTCGTTGTTGTTGTTGCTACCGTCGCTGCTGTTGCTGCTGCTACTATCGTTATCGCGCGGTAAAATAAGAGTGTAGTAACTCGGGATTGCCGATAAATTCGCGTGGCATCTGTATCGCTCGCAGGAGTTTGGCAAAGTGAGATCGTCCGATGGCTTTCTCGCGTTTTCCTGCTCGCATAGCATCGTTAACAAGATCAACGATATTGGAATTTGAAATTCTTCTGCCGTCTATGGAAACAACACCGTTACGATCCTATGTCATTTTTTTACCAACGGCGCTGCGATGCAAATTGCGAAGCAACGATATTGCTTTAGATTTAAATTTTTTTGGTACGCTATCGATAATAAGTGTGTCATTCAGTCGAGATTTAACTTTGTTCGTCAAAACGTCGTCGGATTTATTCTCGTGGCTATCGAGTATTGCTACTTTTCGTTTTGATGAAATATTCGGTACTGCATTATCGTACTCGACCATGTGAAGGTAACGCTGTAAAACCTGTTGGTACGCTATCCACTTCTCTCTCTCGCTCTTGTACGAGTGAGAGTTTAGAATTTCACTCAGCTCAGAGTCGAGGCGCGATAATGGCGTACTGGTAGTCTGTACGGAAGGCAACGGGTCTGCACTAGTAGTAGTAGTAGTAGTAGCAGCAGCAGTAGTGGCGAGTCCAGCGAGACGATGTTTGTTATCATGAGGAATAAGTACCATCTTTCTGTCATATTCCATGTCTCGCGTGGCCAAGACAGGCACAAGAAGCAACTTGAGAAATCTGACACAGTGCTCGACGATGATCTTCCTCTTACCGCTCCAATTTCCCCTTTTGGCGGCTAGTCGTCGAAGAATTGTCGCGTGACACCGAAGATGATTCTTTTGCACGTTGTTCAGACTCACGTTTCCCTGTGAAACTTTTAGAGCACACTCGCATATACAGCGTACGAGCGTTACATCTCGTTTGCGCAAAATTGCACGTCGTTGCTCTTGCTTCAGATAACACAACGCTTGCAATATAATTATCTGCTCTTTATCGAGAGGTCCGCAGAACGCCATTACAAGCACTATACTGGTACATCGCGCGACGCATCGCGAACTTTTATTGCTTTTTGAGGCACGTAAACGTAATGGTATTGTTCATCGGGAAATATACAGGCGCGAAATTGACAATTATCAGGCGTCGATTGTTTCAAGTCGAATAATAGATAGCCGTGCGGTGCGGCTGTTGCATCGAGATATACTTCCTGCAAAAATCGCGGATTCTCGGGATATACCTGGCGGGCTAGGTGCTGAATTTGCGCGCGATCTCACGGATTTTTGAAGACAACGATATAATTAGCGTTTAAGGAGATATTGCGCTGCCCGTGACCCTGATGGAAGAGATTTTACGTGATGAAAATTACACTAAGATTTTTATGATGGCTACCCTCGGTGAAAAGATCGACCACAGTATTGTTGGATGCCTCGCGCATTAGATCGTCAATGACCACAAGTTTAGGTCTTGCATCATTCGAGTAGTCTACTGCTTGCGGTAAACCCTCGCGAAATTCGATTTTATCACCGTACTTTGAATACCCGGACTGCCACTCTGAGTAATAAAAAAGTATACGCTCGAACGGGACATCCGTCATTTCGCGCATGTATTTAAAGAATTTTTGTACAAAATATGTTTTACCACAACCCGTAGGACCGCTTATCACAGCTGTCCATGGATGTTTCCAACGTGTATCCATATCGATAAGTGTCTATCAAAATCAATCAGCAGACTCCTAAATAAGCTTATACCGCGGCGGCGGCGGCGGCGGCGACCCCGCAGCATCAGCTATTTTCGCAGCCTTAACGAGCTGATAAGGCGCGGCGCGCCTGCACTAGCTGATGAGGCGCGGCGCGCCTGCACTAGCTGATGAGGCGCGGGCCCGCGGTATAAGCTGATGTTTACGCTGTATGGAAATTAAATAACGATAATTTTTATATTTCTCACAAATAAAGCAATATTTTTATTTCACTATGCATACATCTCTATATACAAATTTAACGAATTATCAAATTCTAAACAGCAATATTATATCCACGGATGTAGCACGTGAAAGTCAGAACAAAAGGAAACACTCAATAAGAAAGACGGGACAAAAGGAATCAACGATGAGAAAGTCAGAACAAAAGGGAACGGTAGAGAGATAGCAGCTACTGCTACGAATAGCAGCACAAAAAGAACGAGCCGACAACGGTTTTATACATAATAAATCAATTTTTTTTCAATGTATTGTGCACAGTAAATATGATACATGAAATTAGACAAAAAGATTATTTTTAAATATGGCGAATTCAACCGTAAAACTATATACTTTTTTGCGTTCTACTAATTAGCGTATTTCACAATAGCCGTACGGTACAGTAGAGTACATCCCATGCCGTTTTCGCTTCGCGTTAACAGGTTCGCATCATTTCGTTTCTTTACGCGTTACTACATGATGAAATTCCGTACGTCGAATAGCGTCGAATTTAAGAATAATAGGTACGCTCCTTGCTCCTGTCACGAAAGATCGTAATGCGTTATAATTTACGTGACGGCTATTCGCGAAGTTTAGCGTGATACCCTTCACTTTACATTTTTCAATAATCGTACCGTCGGGTTTACGAACGGTATGCGTAAAATTTTGGTCCACCCGGAACGAACGAAGTTATATAACTACCAGGCCCGTATTCGCTTAATTCATCCGTAAGATCTCCTAGAAATTGACCGATTGGCGGCTCATACTCGTTACCACCGGGGCGGCTCACGTAAATACAGGAGTCCGTATCGCAGTCCAATATTCGTCGCCCGAGCCCCTCAAGATAACTGTATAATTTTAGGCGTGCCTGTGCCGTTGTGTATGCTGCAATCACGGCATTTGATGTCGGGGATGGTTGGATAGCATCGCGGTTGCTTACATAGTTTACATACATAATCTTGTGATTAACCGGTAGCATCCCCGTCACATCAATCTCCGGACTCCTTAGTAAATTCATTAGCTCCGCGCGCGTGAAAACGATAACGGTTTTCGTGAGATTCTCTCGTTGACCAAACTTTCCCCAGAATGAATTAAGAGCCAATTTTGCTAGTGAACGTAAACCCGGATTTGGCTGCAAAGCACTTCGCTCGAGATATACACCCTCAGACTCCTTGTACAATGCTATAAAACGCTCTATTGATTCCTCGTCATCGTTACACTCTGTTGGCGGTCCACTCGCATCCTGTTTTATTTTTAGAAATGTATCGATGTACTCGCCAAAATGACCGCCTCGTCGCGTTGTCAAGTCATAATGCGTAACAACGTATTGCCAAATTTCATAGATACACGTCACCTTATATCTGAGCGACACAGATTTTCTCCGTTCGTCTACGACCCATGTGCCGTCAAACGCTCGCTCAGTCGTGTCATCGTGTGTACAGCCCGCGGATATGTCCATATCTGTACAGCACGTTCTACACAGGGGCAACAGTAGTTTCCTATGCATGCGAACAGGCAGTACGGGGATATACTAATCGCGCAATGCTATCACGGTACACTTCACGAGACCCTCGACGACACTTAGATTGTTTTCAAATCCTAGGAGTTCTCGACACTCGTCACCTATGTTACGTACAATTTCGGGTGTCCAACGGGATATTTTCCATTCTTACACACCCATGGATACAGCGAGCAAACATCCACATAGCGTATCTGCTCCCCATTCGCGACGTCGTACAAGCTTACAAAATTTTCCGTTCGACCGCCAAAGAATGCATCGCGTGGTTCGAGAGGCGCCTGCTTGACCATGGCGTGATTTTTCACATATATCGACATTTCCTCGTTATTCTCGAGTAATCTGTCAAAATCGCATTCCCATATTTCGGTTAGAGTGTACCCTTTCGATCTGATTCGCCCGGAAATAAGAACGGTACGCTCGTATCGCTCATCCATTGTACCGCCGAATTTAGTTCAAGCATCTCTAGTCACGCGATAACATCGCGGACAACCATGCCAAAAGCAGCCGTGAAATTGAAGAACGTGATAGACCCCCGCATCCACGTAGTAACCGTCGACAACCGGTAGACCGCCCGGAGGGCGATACTCTCTCGTGCGTCCAGCATGAGCGATAACGCAGTTGAGCTCACGCTCGAGCCATACGAGCCATACGACGGCCTTGCGCGATTGCTTATCGCCCCAGCGATATCCTCCTGGTGGTAACACCGCAAAGGGGCACATGCTCCCACAATGTATAAGTAACTCTCGAAAAGCTAAACACGCTCGTCGCAAAACCGTAACATCTGTACGACAATATTGCACAAATTGCGTCACAAAATCAAATTTATAATCTACGCGACTCGATTCTTCCTCATACCATTTTAAAAAGCGCTCGCGATCCACTGAGAACATGGTATCGCGTGAGTGAAAATGCAAAGCCGGCAGAGGACCTGAGTAATTTTGATATTCCGGTGTGTTGAATAAATGGGGAAATGTACCTTTTGCCACCTCATCAGCGAAACCAAAGGCCTTAGGTTAAGCGCTAAGAGCCATGGGTAAATAGTTTAGACTATCGAGAAAAACGACATCGCCAATCTTCATCGAGACAATCTTCGTACCATTCATAATGAGAGAGGGCAGCTGTGTTTTTTGCACCTCGATTAAATACCGTAGAATAAATTGTGCGTCGAAACCTCTAGCATTATGGGCGATGCAGATGGTCTTTTTAAATTTTTGCGATATTGCCAATTTTACGAGCTCCCCAACAGGATCATCGATAAACACGAATTCACGTTTACCACAGTTAGCACAATCGGTCTCTATATCTGTGATATCCAGACATCCCATACATACGCATTGTGCAACACATAAATTCGGCTCGTGAATTCGTGTCGATTTATCATCATGCAATTGCTCGTGTTGCTGCCTCTCAAAATCATAAAATAAAAATCTCGTGGAAGATTTGTCTTTTTTCTTCTCCTTTTGCGCCGCTGGTTTCTTAAGAGGTGCTATAAAACACGCATGCGTAGTCGGCCGCGTTTGTTTGCATGTAGTACAAAACTATATACCACATACATGCATCTTTTTATCTGTGGTTTTAATCATACGCGAGCAGCCTCTACAGATTTTCAATGCGTTACAGACGCTGTACCGTCTATATTTACGAGACGTAATACCCGCGGAGCCCTCACCCTTGTGATGAGCGAGGCAAAAATCACCAAAGAACGAACGATTACAGTCTGCGCAATACTCAGGCTGAGTCTCTATTACCGTTGCAATAAGTGGATTTACATCGAGCACATTGATAGCTACATTGATGCTCGAGTACTCGAATATACTTGGAATTACATTGTGTGCAGAACCCTCGACTACCTAGCGCACCGGCGAGATTTAATATCAGTTGATAGTGATGAGAACGCTCGTAATAGGGAATAAAGAGTGTATGATTAATTTTACCTGTTGCGGTGAGTACGTATTTTCGCCCATCGTACAGAGCCGGAAGACGTTTTCCGAAGGTGAGAAATTCATAAACAACAATCGCTATACCCTCGTGAACCAAGTACTCCTGAAAGAGCTGAATTTCGCGAGCACCACACCCTCTAGACGGTGTCGTTATCGAATTTGACACCATCGTCTGTGTGGCACGCCCGCACGTAATTAACCGCGTTCGGCATGCGCTCGGGCAGTGACAAGGGATCGTTATAGACACAAATTATCGCGATTACTTATGCGTAAAATTGACTTTTTTGCTATAGACTCGTGTGTAAGCCTAGTGCGCACACCAGCTCCTTCGACGTCTCGTACTATACATGTCGTCATTCTACATGTACCAGCGTCTATTCAAAATTTGCGCGCGCTCTGAGCTACACTATTAATTAGTCGCCATATATCGTCGGGAACGATATCACGAGCTGGTCAAAATGATAACCATACAGGTCCTTGCGCGAAAGACGGTACGCTGAGAGTCATACCCACATAATCATGTCCTTCGCACGATTCTGTAAGGCGTGTGAGAACATCTCGTACACCTCCCTCGAACCATGTCAGATGATCGATACCGACCGGTGGCTGACGAAAATAAAAATCTGTCTCTCGACCCTGCATCCTAAAGCGTGGAAAATAGCGTCTCTGCTCATTGTCGATACTGAAACGTTCACCAGGAGGCAAAATATCACCACCCCGTGCAGCAGTCCTTCCATCGCCAGTCTGTCCAGCTGCAAGCATAATTAAACCATTTATTAGAATTTTTATTTCATTTACTTTAAATTTTTGTTTGTCGCTAGCTATATACTATGCATATAATTCGTGTAACGTAAGAATTACAAACTTATATTTGCTTCTAGTCCTCGAATCCGTCGACTGCACCCGGGAATCGCCGACGTATTTCGTAAACCAACTCGATTATTGGCGGTCTCGGCACAGTGAATCGTGCAAAGCGAAAAACGTTTGGGTCCGTCTCGTACCCCGTTTTTTCATTTTACTATTATTATCCCCGTATTTTTTTTATTTTTGTCAGCATAGTTGTATTATTAAAAGCTTACTTGAATCTACAGGGTCCTCCTCCTCTTCCTCCTCCTCCTCGTCGTCATCGTCTACGTCTTGCTCCTCCTCCTCCTCCTCCTCCTCCTCCCCCTTCTCCTCTTCTTCTTCTTCTTCGTCTTCTTCTTTCTCTTCTTCTTCTTCTTCTTCCTCGTTGTCTGTATTGCTGTTGGTATCATCGTTCGAGCTGTATTGTCGCGATGGGCCTGCGACGGATTCATCTGGTTCTCTCGAGGGGCCTGCCATGAAAAGACCGTTTGTAGGTTTATAGCCGCAGAATGGCTGGGTAAAATTTATCCAACGATTCCCTGCGGAGCTGTCGCCATCGTTGTCCCTGCTATGATCATCTGAATCGGTTCTACGCTCCTCATCGAAATCATAGGTGTCGGATCCCATTTCTGCGTCCTCATACCGTCGAACGATATAAAAATCTTATCAAATAAAGGAAATAAAATAAAAGTAATTAGCGCTGTATATTACTTACGTCTTTCATTGAGTATGGGTTGCAGAGCAGGCTCATTCAGCCGACCGCGTCGACGAATAACATGCACCACCGAATCAATAATTATTTGATTATCAAACAATCCTATATTTTACGCGTCAACTAAATCGCGCTGATGACACTCGCACAGCATACCGCGAATTTTACGAACAACCACCTGTGTCGGAAGTTCCCATAGGGTGATCTGTAAATTTCTTCTCCCCCAGCGCGAACGCAACGACGGTCTACACTTCCATATAAACTTTATCCATTTTTTTATCCATGAGCGCTTTACCACTCTGACCATGATTGTGCTGTTAGAGTAGTAGTAGTAGTAGTAGTAGTAGTAACCACAGTAAATCAGACAATTAACTAGAGAATTTTCAAAGCGGCTCACTTTTATATATATTACTTCAACAAGCTCTCTCTCTCTCTCTCTCTCTCTCTCTCTCTCTCTCTCTCTCTCTCTCTCTCTCTTTCTCTCTCTTTGACGGTTGACGTGAGTAGACGTGCACCGAAGCGCTGCGTACTTTAACCACTTTGTGCGAGGAGAGGGAAGTTTAATATTCTTTTGAGATAGCTCTTTAGTTGCTCAGTGAACTTATTTATTAATGACTTAAAATAGTCCAACGTGCACCAAGAATAGAACCAGTTAATTGTGTTTAAATAAAAGGAAAATCGCTTCCTCACAACATACTTCGAGGCTAGTTTGCCACCACGTCGATCTTCTGCGCACGGTTTAAATGTGTGTATTCGAAACATATTACTCGAATTATAAAGTGGTGTAAACTCTACGGTTGGCACTGTGAACTCTCCTACCACCTTTACATGTGTCAACTCATACTGCTTAAATACTCGGATCTGTACAGTACTAGCAAGATGATATACAATCAAGGTCATTGATGTTATTGCCCTGAGTGTGTGTGCTTCTACTGCGGGACGGTACTATATTTATATTAACAGTACACCCACACGAGTGCATGACAACAGCTTTGGTTCTGCTTTAATTTACTGATCTTTTCATATGTGCGAACTCTGTGCGTCATTGTGTATATACTGTCAGTTTACGATTTCGGATTTTAAATCAGATGCTGACCAGCACTTATCTTTAACCAACTAAATAAAATTTTATCACACTAATTACCGTAATTACCGTAGGAATGCAAGCATAGTTTATGCATCACTGACTTATATTATAAATTCAATCTTTCTCCCTCTTGTGTTGCGGTGGGTGGTGCTTGCGGCTGAGCAGATTCTGTCTCTCGTCCACACAACTACGACCAACGCTCACACACATAATGTCGCAGACTCGCTGCGGTGTCTGCAACAAAGTGACTCGAGTAGGAGAGAGGATTAAGTGTACAGGAGAATGCAATCTGTCATTTCACTCCACGTGTGCTAAAGATAAATTCGCTTTTGACCTTGACGAACCAAACACAATAAACCAGTTTCGCTGCGACCCGTGCTCAATGCATCGATCTAACATCTTACAACGCACGCCTCCGAAATCAAAAGGTATCACTCTTGACGACGTTATGCGCCAACTGCAATCATCACTGGACGTTATGCGTCAAATACAAGTATCAAGCGCTTCTACGGACAATAAATGCGAGGAAATCCAGGTGTCACTCACTGGTGTTGAATGCAAAATTGCTGATCTTGCTATTAGCCAAGAGGCCTTAATTAGTCGTATTACCATCCTGAAGACTCAGTCGGAGAGTACCCGCGAGGAGATAGCTGTCATTAAGAAGGACAACCACTCGATGAAATCACGTCTGGAATTATTGTCGAATCATGTATCGAAGATAGATGATCAACCTCACAAGCTTTCGACATCTGTTGCATCTTCTTCGCTATTGCGTGCTGAAGTCACCATATCAGGAGTGCCATTATTTATTGAAGACACATCTCAAGTTATTGTCGAGAAGGTTTTCCAAGCTCTTGGTGTCACGAATCTCCTAAGTGACGTCTTAGAAATTCGCAGCTTCGACAAAAATAAAAATCGTACGATCGTAGGACAGAACAATTCAACACCGATGACATCTAATGGGAATCACAATATTCCTAACATTTATTTAGGGACTTTAAAATCGCAACAAATTAGAGAATATATCATCGGCAAAAAGCGAGCGAAAAAAAACCTACTGCTTAATGAAGTTTTTGATACAGACCAACGTGGTTCAATATATGTAAATGAGTACCTTCCTGCAGCGCTCTATCATCTATTACGCCTTACAAAAACACGAGCAGCTGAAAGAAAATACAAATTTGTGTGGACACGCTCGGGAGTAATTTATGTTAGAAAAAGTGAAGGTCAACCATCGATCAGCATTGTTACGCCTGCAGATTTAGAAAAACTAATTTGACTACCTACATGTCGATCGGTTGCATCTCCTTTATTGTCGTATCCATGTTTAAAGATCGCTCAATTCAATGCTAATTCACTGCGAGCACATATGGAACTCATTCAATCGACTATTGCCGAGCGCGCTTTCCACATTATTTCTGTGTGTGAAACGTGGCTTCATTCGTATGTTTCAGATGACTTAGTACGAATAAATGATTACTTTCTTATACGCAACGATCGTAAAGGTAGAGAAGGAGGTGGTGTCGCATGCTATGTTCATTCGTCCCTAAAAGCTAAAGTTTTGACATCTTCGCCGATAGAGTTTTCGAATGGACCAGAATATTTAATTATTGAAATTACAGGGTCAAATTCAGAGAAAGTGTTGTTCGCATCTGTGTATAGACGACCGAAAGGTCGAATGCTTGGAGATTTCATGCAATCTTTATCTTGTTTTTCTCATGCTCATAACAATATTATTATTGCTGGCGATCTCAACTGTGATCTAACTAGCAATAATTATGAGTCGAAATATCTACGTCATTTAGCTTTCTCACAGTCGCTTTACATTGTTGATTCACTGCCGACTCATCATACTCCGACCTGAGACTCGTGGATTGATGTGTTCATTATCAATAGCGAAGATAAGATACAATCGTTTGTCAAGTCAAAATCACCGTACATAGCAGGTCATAACCTGTTAGAACTGCGTTACAAGTTTGATACTAAACCCATAATCAATCGCACTATCACTCGCCGTGCTTATAAAAATCTAGATGTCACAGGTTTTTGTGACTCATTGTTAAATAGTTTTAATATTCCCATTCTTCGTGACTGCAATCCAAATTTAAATTCTATTGATAATTTAAGAAGACATACATCACCAAACGGTATTAATATGATTGTTAATACGTTCTCAGAGATATTTTTAAGATCTTTAGATAATTATGCACCGTTACAAACTCTTCGTGTATGTCGACCGCCTGCGCCTTGGCTCTCACAAAACTTGAGAGACCGCATATCTTTAAAAAATAGATTATATACTAGAGCACGAAGATCAAACAACCTTCTAGATCTATCTATTTTCAAAGAACATAGAGACCAACTTAAGAATGATCTAAAACAAGCCAAAAATCAGTATTATATTCTGAAATTGACTGATATTACTGAACCGAATAAGGTATGGAAGACGCTAGCAACACTGGGTCTAGCTAAGTCTTCACGTCCATCTCCGCTCAACTTCTTTGAACCGGATGAACTTAATGCTTTTTATTCAACTGTGTCCAGTCAACTACCGCCATGTTCTTATAGTGAGTTTAGTACTGTGTGTTCATTTGTTCAGCCACCACAAAATGTATTCCATTTTGCTGAAATTACCACAGACCAAGTTTGCTCCGTTATCACATCTTGCTCTAGTTCTAAGTCTTTTACGTTTGGTCCTGATAAAATTTCGCTATTCTCAGTAATTAAATCAATCCAGGCTTCATGTCCATTACTGACGAATATCTTTAATATGTCACTACAATTGTCCGAGTTTCCGAAGTGCTGGAAGAAAGCTTATCTTCGCCCATTATCCAAGATTAAAACACCCCTCTCTCCGTCTGATACGCGACCGATAGCGAATCTTAGTGAGCTGTCGAAAGTACTCGAGCGACTAGTGCACAGGCAGATTACGGATTGGATTGAGGAGAATAATATATTCGACCCACGTCAAACAGGGTATCGAAGCGGTCATAGTACACAATCTGCACTACTGCGCATATGTGAAGATGTCAGGCGAAATATAGATAAAAGGCATATTACCATCCTAATCCTATTTGATTTTAGTAAGGCGTTTGATACTGTCCCCCATCTGGCACTTCTCTTGAAACTCAAGAAAATAGGGTTTGCGGAACCAGTACTTGACTGGATTTTTTCTTATCTGACAAGGAGGACACAAGCGGTGGTAGATGAGCATGGTAGTTGCTCTTCCTGGCTATCTACTACCTCGGGAGTGCCTCAAGGTTCGGTCCTTGGTCCGCTACTTTTCTCGCTTTTCATCAACGATATAGGTTATGTTCTTCATCATTCTCAACACATAATTTTCGCTGATGATACACAGATTTACCTGAGCTGCCTGCCATCTCAACTAGCCGAAGGCCTGAAATTAATATCCGAAGATGTATACGCCATTGCTGACTTCGCAGCTAGTAACGGTTTGAAACTTAATATAGCCAAATCGAAAGTTATTGTACTAGGTAGCAATTCCTATTCTCGGCAATTCGACTTCAGCGCAGTATCACCCATCTCTTTAAATGATACGACTATCCCTTTTGTTAATGAAGTGCGAAACTTAGGAGTGATGCTACATAGTAACCTATCGTGGCGAACTCAAGTCAAAAATATCTCACAAAAAGTTAACTTTACCATCTACAGATTAAAATTCGATCGAACTGCGCTTTCCCAGGAATTAAGAACATTGCTGATTACTTCTCTTGTTTTCCCTCTTTTAGATTATTGTTGTCTAGTCTATCATGGCCTAACTGAAGAACTGAACACAACACTCGAACGGCTCATAAATACTTGCATTCGCTTTATTTTTTATCTCCGACTTGATACGCACATCACACCTTATAGGCGTAGACTTGGCTTGCTTACTGTTAAATCACGACGCATCTATTTTCTCGGTATTTCTATGTACAATGTTATCGGTAAAAAAACACCAGCCTATATTCTAGAGTTGTTCAAAAGTCAGGGTATAATGTCTCAGCGCTCTGAGAGGAGACCAAGGTCCATATTTATTACACCTTCGTATCGCACAACGACTTATCAACAAGCGTATTCCATCTCAGGAATCTCTCTGTGGAATTCTTTACCGACAACTGTTACTTCATCGTCTAGCTTAGATATCTTTAAGATACGTCTATGTGCTCACCTGTTTGACCATGCAGACTTGGTTTAATGTATATATTTTTTTTTATTGTTACATTGTGAATTCTAGAATTTTGTATACTTAAATTTTATTATTAGTTTATTAGTTTATTATACTTAAATAGTACTTATTTTGATTTGACTCGCGATATTTTGTTATTTTATCAGGAGTACAAATTGAAAATGCGGGATTTTTTTCTATTTTTGAACGTTTATTCTGAAAAAATGGTAACAAATGAATTATTCAAAGTATTGTCCATCGCTAGCCACAACTTTTTCCCATTTTTCTGGCAATTTACGGATACCGTCGCGAAAAAATTCGGCCGGCTTGGCTGCTATCCAGTCATCGACCCATTTTTGGGCTTTTTCGTAAGAATGGAAGCGCTGGTCAGCTAGGCCATGTGTCATCGATCGGAAAAGGTGGTAATCGGAAGGAGCAATATCTGGGCTATACGGCGGGTGGGGTAAGACTTCCCATTTCAGCGTTTGTAGGTATGTTTTGACCGGCGCTGCAACATGTGGCCGAGCGTTGTCATGTTGCAAAATTACTTTGTCGTGTCTTTGCTCGTATTGTGGCCGTTTTTCTTTGAGTGCGCGGCTCAAACGCATCAATTGAGTTCGGTATAGTGCTCCTGTGATGGTTTCGTTCGATTTCAATAGCTCATAATACACCACACCCAGCTGGTCCCACCAAATACAGAGCATGAGCTTGGCGCCGTGAATATTTGGTTTGGCCGTCGATGATGATGCATGGCCGGGGTAACCATATGATTTTTTGCGCTTCGGGTTATCGTAATGGATCCACTTTTCATCACCAGTGACAATGCGATGCAAAAAACCCTTCCGTTTTTGCCGTTCGAGCAGCAGTTCGCATGCAAAAAAACGGCGCTCGACGTCTCTCGGCTTCAGCTCATACGGCACCCAATGTCCTTGCTTTTGGATCATTCCGAGGGCTTTTATACGATGGGAAATGGCTTGTTGTGTCACTCCCAATGAATCTGCGAGCTCTTGTTGAGTTTGACACGAGTCTTCATTGAGTATTGCCTCCAATTCAGCATTCTCAAACTTTTTCACTTGGCCCGGCCGCTCTTTGTCCTCAACGTCAAAATCACCACTTCTAAACCGCACAAACCATCTCTCGCACGTTGAAACCGATGGAACATGACTCGGATAAGCCTCGGAGACCAATCGATGTACTTCAGCAGCACTTTTCTTCAAATTTAAGAAGTAAATTAAAACTTCCCGCAAATGCTGTTTTGTTGGCACGAAACTCGACATATTGAGAGCTCAAAAAAACTATGAATTTTACACTGCGACAAATTGACACATACTGAAAATTAAAGCTATAAGACGTAGCTTTGACATGAACATAGTCACAGTACTGCCTGATGCGTATAGCGTTAGTAACGCCATCTGTTATCAAACCCGCATTTTCAATTTGTACCCCTGATATCATTTCTCGGTTAAATTAAGATTTCTTATGTTTCTTATATTTTGTTATTTTATTTTATTCTATTTTTTATTTTTATTTTTATATATTTTTATACATTGTTATTCGATTTCATTTTGATTCTAATATTCTGTTACTTAGATTATAATTTGAATTTGGATTCTTTGTTATTTCTTAATTATGTTTGATTTATTATTTAATTATTTTCTAATTTTACTATAATTAATAGCATATATTAATTACATTTAATTATAATTTCATTGTTATTATACACATGTTGCCAAAGGTTTACCGAGGCATAAATAAACTATCAATCAATCAATCAATCAATCAATCTCTCTCTCTCTCTCTCTCTCTCTCTCTCTGCATATACTGCAGCGATGTAATGAATACGACTAACCAAGAAGATGGCCGCACGCGATCACTTTACAAAAGAAAGACCTAGGGAAATATTTAGCGATGGTGATGTATTTAGTTATCGAGTTTCGCTGATGAAAGTCATATTGTTTTCATCTAATTTCAAGGCACTCGGCCATGAGGAAAATTATCAAATTTCGTCGACGAATATTATTTAGTTTTCATGGCACATTTTATCTGTATGTCAATGTGCGCATGTGCACATAAGCGTGCGAGAGTATGCAAGAGTTTTGGGATATATTTGCTGCTGTTACTAGGCTGTTGAGAAGAATGCGACAAATATCAAAGGATATTGGCTAGCAATTTTCAGTCGTATGATTTGCAGTATTAAAAGAAGAGGCGATGCAGCTAGGTGGTGGGAGAAATCTGTATAAAACGGAGTATGAACACCACCGACGATTCATTCGAAAAGTTACAGTCTACACGAAAGCAATAAAAATGGCAAACAACGGTGCTACGTCTCATGCAATATCGCCATATATAGCGAACCCTGTTATGTACGGTTTAAATAAATCATTTGGTAAAATAATCGTAGCCGGGCTCGAGTTGAACTCTACGTGTACTCTTACACCAGTGGTGAAAATATTGTCGAATACTTTTACCGGAATTACACTCGGTGCGGACAAGTGGCGAGTGTTTAAAAAAGATTTTTCTCGCGTACAACAATATTTCGAAGCTCATGGGACTGATGCCGAGAAAATGTGTAATACCCGCATAGAGCACACAACGCATTACACACTTTTAACCTCGTGTTAACACAGAGCTGTGTCATTTGGTAAAATAAGCGGTAGCACTGATGAGGAATACGAGAATCAAGAGGAATCTGGAGAATCGAAACGGAAACGCTTCCGAAAATACTCTCCAAACATTGTTCTTCAGCGGTCTACATTTGATATGCTCGTCAAAATAAGGAGAAGAATTGATATTCATATGCAGGCTCTAGAGAGCAAAAGTGAAACGGTTCAACGGTGTATGAACGTGGTGGTATCATATGTCCGCGAAAAGATAGTTGTCAGTGAAATGCCTCGTGCAGCAGCGAATGAGATCATCGGTTCCAAAGAATTCTTCGAAGAAGCGCTCGAACACATCGCGATCTTGCTAACGCCGGATGATACGGAGTTTATGAAAATTATTTTGTCCGAAATAATTGTGCTGTTTCGTGGTCATATCGCTGATCATGCATCGGGTGTTGCGTTGCGAACGCAATAATTCTACGTATGTGCAGCTATTTGTGATAAAGACACTGTTGTAAATAATTGTATATAGTGTACATTTCGCTCGAAATATTATAAAGTATATACCGAGGTCAGTCACGGTGAGAGAGAGAGAGAGAGAGAGAGAGAGAGAGAGAGAGAGAGAGAGAGAGAGAGAGAGAGAGAGAGAGAGAGTCCTAAAACCGAAGCATCAGCAAAGGTCTGCGATAGAAAGAAGACGGAGCGCTCGTCTCTGTTTCATTGACACAGCAGATCATAGAATACGTGCCACTGTCGATTAGCAGCAAAGCAGCAGAGCTTGGTAAGTAAAAAATATAAAATAATTTTAAAATCGTAATTTTTAATCATGTAATATTTATTTTTAATTATAAAAAATAATGTCTTGCAGAGCGAGCAGCCCCTGCATATGAGCCGACACCGAGGGTTCGTTATTCGTGTCATGGAGAGCGAGAGGAAGATACATATACTGTACAGATAGAGCTAACTTCGGGAAAGAAAAGTGCCACCCGACATCCTCATCCACAGTTGTCGTCGGTGGCAGAAGATCATCAACGGTGCCAACTTTTTATAATGAGGCGTGGCATATCAGGTAAGACAATATCGATTATTCTGTACACGATGTTTTTTATTGATCAGTGCGTTCAATTAAATAGTTGTTTCATTCTTTTTTCAGAAGTACACTATGATAAAAACGCCTACAGCGAAAAATAATTTAAAAGCAATATTACGAGTGATAATACAAATTAATTCCATATAGCGATAAAAATATAATTAACGGTGTAGGAATCTCCGAGCGTGGATGACCGTGTTTGCAGGGCTGTTGCATACGACGGTAAATGTGTAAAGTGCTTTCCAAACAATATTGATTAATTTAAAAATATCTGATCTTACTGTGTCTCTTATTTTTATAGCATAATAATTGGAGAATTATAATTGAAGTTTTTCTCTCTCTCTCTCTCTCTCTCTCTCTCTCTCTCTCTCTCTCTCTCTCTCTCTCTCTCTCTCTCTCTCTCTCTCTCTCTCTCTCTCTGTGTGTGAGGTATCATATTCTATATCTTTTACTGCAGAGCAAACGCTTTGCGAGGTTCATAGCGCAGGGCTATGCATGCTCGAAAACCGCTTTCGTTGCCTTAAAAGTGATGGATACCCAGTTATGATTCATAGGAGGCTGTTATCTTTATGCCCGTGATACTCTCTAGCAGTATCTGGAGCATTTAGTCTGTCTTTGGCATCCTACTTGGGACCAATAAAAAGCAATATGTATCCACGATACGGCAAGGAGATTTTAAGCGACGCGTTTTGGTGCCGATTAATGTTTGTCGAGAGTGTGATGAGTGTGTTTCTGCGTACACAGGAAATGTGCGATGCATACGACGATCTGGAAGAGCTCCTACGTAGCGTGTATTTAGTGGAACGTCGTGGAAGACTCGTTGAACTTGGGGAGCTGTATATCGGCATGTCCTGTATTGTGCCTCGTTTCAATAGCGTTGTCCGCGGCGAAGTGGTTTACCCGGACTTTGATGGGTACTGCGAGGCGTTGCTAGTCGATTTCAGCGAAACTATTTACATCGACTGGTCTTACCTATTTCATCCGGAGCCTCTAGCAGGTATGCTGCCGGTTCTTATCATGGAGTTTTCCATATACGGACTCGAACGCGTGGATGTTGCAGGTATCGAGCAGCTCGTCGAAGAAGCGTGCGGTAGAGATGACTTGATCGCTGTCATGATGCGACCTCTTGCCGGCGATAGCATTCCGCGGGTTCGATTATCGAACGGTGAACGCGCGGACGTGGCGGCGTTCATTATAGAAGCCCTCGGTGATGAGATAGATATCGGCTACGATATCGATGCTGTGGACGAGGGCTTTGACGAGGACATAGTAATGAATTAAAGACACGACGCTATGCGTGTGTATGTGTGTGTGTGTGCGTGTGTGAGAGAGTACATTCGAGAGACAGGAGTTTAAAATCGCTTTGGCAGGAGCGTAGATGCCTACAACAGCTGCGGTGGTGAGTACATAATTTTATTCATTTTTCCAAGTATGTGTACACCTTCGCTTCATCCTGCTCTTATCTCTACTCTTCCTTGTTCACCAAGGCACCCACACCACCTCACTTTACCATTTCCACGTTACCGACACTGGTCAAGCAGAGTGGGTAGCGCGGCGGTGGAAAAGTGAGGTGGTGGGGGTGACAGCGTGGTGGGGGAAGGAGTAGGGATAGGAGTGGGATGGAGCAAAGGTGTACACATACTACTTATGTCCAACTACCTCTCCAACTGAACCTTGCTGTATACCACCGACAACGGCACCCACTCCTACACCATCACATGGGGAGTCCCACAGGGCTCGACACTGGGCCCGTTACTGTGGAACGTCATGTACGATGGTCTGCTGAGACTGTCGCTTCCGGATGGGGTATCCTCGGTAGCTTTCGCTGACGACTCCACGCTGATAGTCGTCGCGAAAAGCATTTCAGAGGTAAAAGACTTCGGAGACAAAGCGATAGAAGTTGTGACCTCATGATTGATCGACCATGGGGTGACGCTGGTGGCAGAGAAGACGGAGGCGCTGCTTATAGCTGGCACTAAGAAGAGGGCATATGCCACATTCGCGGTAGGAGACAAAACCATCTGGACAAAAGACACCTTGCGATATCTGGAGGTCACACTGGACGCGCGACTGTCGTTCAAGGGACACCTGGAGAATGCGGGCACGAAGACAGCTAAGGAGGCACGTACGCTCGCGTCCATCATGACAAATATAGAGTGAGCGAAGCAGCAAAGGAGGCAACTCCTGGCATCAATTGTGAACTCCGTGGTCCAGTATGGAGCACCAGTATGAGAAAAGGCGTGGCAGTAAACAAGAGCTATGGAGCAACTTGCTGGCGAGCCTGTAGAATTGTCGCGCTCAGAATCGAGAGCGCGTATCGCACGGTGTCGGATATCGCCCTATCGGTGATCACAGGATACCGGCCTATTGACCTTTCATCTTTGTAGAGGGTTGAACGTTATCAAGGAAGGGGGCACATAATGGAAGGATCTTCGCTTCGAGCCCCGGGCTAAGTGGGCGAGAGCGACTCTCAACGAGTGGCAGCGGCGATGGGATGCCGCAAGAGAGAGTAGATGGACACATCGCGTCATACCTGATGTCGAGGCGTGGATCACCAGATGACTTGGTCTCGTGAACTTCCACTTGACCCAGATTCTCGCAGCGCACGGTGGCTTCCGTAGCTATCTTCGACGCTTCGGAATCTACGATAGCGCTGGGTGCCGGTGGTATCCCGGTCAAGACAAGGATGTGGAGCACGCATTGTTCCACTGCCCACGATTTACCGAGAAAAGGGCCCGCTCCAGAGAGCACTGGAGCGGCCCCCTGACCCCGGAGGCGATGAGACATTGCTTGATAAATTCCGTTGAGGGATGGAAGGCAGTAGTACAGCTGGCTGCCTCTATAACGGTAAGTCTTCAAGAGCAAAGGAAAGAGGAAGAGAGGGCAGGACGACGAGGGTCAGCATCAACTGAACCCACCATTCCCATGCCAAACCCAAACGAGTAGAATGAGGCGCTTAGAACCGCCCTTTCGCGAAGTAATGCCTCGCGGCGGTTTCCGCGGGGTGGGAGACAAATGGTAGAGAAGGAGGAATAGAAGAGGTCTTTAGTCGGTAGGAATCCTACACTACCCAGAGCATCAGGGTGTCTTATGCAAGATTTTCCT
This sequence comes from Cylloceria caligata, assembly GCA_963942595.1. Lineage (NCBI taxonomy): Eukaryota > Metazoa > Arthropoda > Insecta > Hymenoptera > Ichneumonidae > Cylloceria > Cylloceria caligata. Next base: position 29,652,762 of record OZ012710.1, on the reverse strand, counting down.
CTTCTCAAAACACACACACACACACACACACACACACACACACACACACACACACACACCTCTTCAATTTCTTGTTACGTCCACATCCCAGAGGGTCACCTCGTCCAAACCTTCGTCCACGGCATCGATATCATAACCGATATCTATCTCATGACCGAGGGGCTCTATAATATCCGCTGCCACATCCACGCGCTCCCCGTTCGTTAAGCGAACCTGCCGAGCGTTATTACCGTCAAGGGGTGACATCCTGACAGCGATCAAAGTATCGCTACTGCACGCTTCTTCGATGAATTGCTCAATGCCTACAACATCGACGCGCTCAAGCCCGTAGAGAGAGAGAGAGAGAGAGAGAGAGAGGGAGAGAGAGAGAGAGAGAGAGAGAGAGAGAGAGAGAGAGAGAGAGAGAGAGAGAGAGAGAGAGAGAGAGAGAGAGAGAGAGAGAGAGAGAGAGAGAGAGAGAGAGAGAGAGTTCAATTATAATTCTGTAATTAATACGCTATAAAAATAAGAGACACAGTAAAATCAGGTATTCTTCAAAACTAATCAATATGTTAAAACTAATCAATATGTCCATTTACGATCGTATGCAATATCTCTGCAAACACGGTAATCCGCGCTCGGAAATTCCTCTACCGTTAGATTTTTTTTATCGCTATACGGAATTAATTTATATTATCACTCGTAATATTGCTTTTAAATTATTTTTCGCTATGGGTGTTGTCATCACAGTATACTTCTGAAAAAAGAATGAAACAAGTATTTAACTGAACGCACTGGTCAATAAAAAACATCGTGTACAGAATAATCGATACTGTCTTACCTGATATGCCACGACTCATTATACAAAGTTGGCAGCGATGATGATCTTCTGCCACCGACGACAACTGTGGATGAGGATGGCGGGTGACACTTTTTCCTCTCGCTGCTATCCATAACACGAATAACGAACCCTCGGTGTCGGTGCATATGCAGGGCCTACTCGTTCTGTAAGACATTATCTTTTATAATTAAAAAAATATATTACATGATTTTAAATCACGATTTAAAAATTATTTTATATTGTTTACTTACCAAGCTCTGCTGCTTTGCTGCTAATCGACATGGGCACGTATTCCATGATCAGATGTGTTAATGAAACAAAGACGTGCGCTCCGTCTTCTTTCTATCGTAGACCTTTGCTGATGCTTCGGTTTTAGGACTCTCTCTCTCTCTCTCTCTCTCTCTCTCTCTCGGAAATGCCGAACGTACAAAAGAGCAATCCAAGAAGAGAAGGAGAGCAGGATGGAACGATTAGCAATTACTGAAGGAGGAAATGCTATGGTATACAAATGCACAAAGTCTGATAGCACATAAGGATGAAATACGATATAAAATAGTGGATACAATAAAACCCGCATTCATAGCGTTATCAGAGACCAGAGTGACAGCTGAAATTGGTGACAGTGAAGTGTATATGCCGGGCTATGTTGCAGTAAGATGTGATGCGGATAATATGAAGACAGGTCGTGCAATCTTATACATAAGAGATGATATTAAATATGATATATTGATATATATATATATTGAAATAAAGGATCTAGTGAAGATAGTGATGGGACTCCCGAAAAAGAAGGGAACGGAAGAAGGAATATCAAGTGTTCTACTAAAAATGGCGTTCAGTGCAATAAAAAAGGAATTTGTGGAAATAATAAATGGATCCCTACGGGAGGGATGTTGCCCGGACAGCTGAAAAACTTCTACAATTATACCGATCCCAAAAATAACGAAAGCCATATAAGCAAGTCATTACAGACCAATTAATATGTTGCCATTATACGAAAAGATGCTCGAATTAGTAGTAAAAAATCAAATTGAAAAATATTTAGAAACCAATGACATCATAACGGACCATCAGTCAGGATTTAGAAAGCAATATTCGTGTGAAACGGCGCTTCAAACTGTTGTAGATGAATGGAAAGTGTACATTAGTGAAGGAAAAATGGTAGGAGTAATATTCATGGATTTTAAACGAGCGTTTGAGACAATCGACAGGGATATATTATTAGACAAATTATACCAATATGGAATTAAAGACAGGGTATTACATTGGTTCAGAACGTACTTAAGAAATAGAACACAACAAGTTCGATTCAATGATAAATGGTCTGAAGTTATTCCCAACGAATATGGGGTACCCCGGGGTCAGTACTAGGGCCGTTGCTGTTTATTATATATATAAATGATACAGTTAATTTGTGTCCAGAGGAATGTGCAATAAAAATGTTTGATGATGACACAGTGATATATGTACCTGGAAAAAGCAGCGCGGAAGTGGACAGAAAGATGAATATGTTATTAAGTATAGTAGAAAAGTGGATGGAAAGAAATAAATTAAAAATGAATGTAGAGAAAACAAAATATATGATTGTCAGCAGTGTAAGGAAAGTCGCGAGTAGGAGTATTGTACTGAAGTGTTTGGATGGAACGAAACTTGAGAGGGTAGAGTCAATAAAATATTTGGGTATCATTATTGATGACAAGCTACGATTCAAAGACCACTGTAAGTATATGTTAAAAAAAATAGGGAAAAAAACGAGCTTTCTAAACAGAATGGGGAATTATGTATCTGCGTAGCTATGGGTGAAACAGAGTTAAAGAAACTGCAGATCGCGCAGAACAGAGCAATGAGGGTTATATTACAATGCAACCGCTATACGAAGGTAGAAGATATGCTGAGCGCGGTACAATTTATGTCCATAAGGCAAAGATTGTACTATAACGTTTGTACATTTATCTTTAAAGCCGTGAAGAATCTACTGCCAAAAGTATTTAAAAATCGGCTACAAATAGTAGGAACGAAGAGTGGTAGGGAAACAAGGCAAGCGGAAAAGATAGTAAAACAATTTAGAAGAACGAGAGTGCACAAAAGAGTATGTACTATGAAGGAGTGAAAATATATAATGCATTACCAACTGAACTAAAAAGTTGCAAAAAAGTAGAACAGTTAAACGAATGTTAAAGGAGTATGTTGTGTCAACAGTAAAGTAAGATGTATGTAGATGCAAGAAAAATATGTAACACTGTGTATAAAATAGCTGAGAAAGCTAATAAATATTAATCAATCTCTCTCTCTCTCTCTCTCTCTCTCTCAATTATTTTTATTATTTTATTATTTTTATTATACAATTATTTACAACAGTGTCTTTATCATAAATAGCTGCACATACGGAGAAATATTGCGTTCGCAACGCAACACCCGATGCATGATCAACGATATGACCACGAAACAGCACGATTATTTCGGACAAATGAATTTTCATAAACTCCGTATCCTTCGTCGCTAGCAAGATCGCGATGTGCTCGAGCGCTTCTTCAAAGAATTCCTTGGAACCGATGATCTCATACGCTACTGCACGAGGCGTTTCACTGACAACTATCTTTTCACGGACATATGATACCACATCGTTCATACACCGCTGAATCGTTTCACTTTTGCTCTCTAGAGGCTGCATATGAATATCAATTCTCCTACTTATTTCGACGAGCATATCAAATGTAGGCCGCTGAAGAACAATGTTTGGACAGTATTTTCGGAAGCGTTTCCGTTTCGATTCTCCAGATTCCTCTTGATTCTCGTATTCCTCATTAGCGCTACCCCTTATTTTACCAAATGAGAGAGCTCTGTGCTGGTAACACGAGGTTAAAAGTGACTAATGCGTTGTGTGCTCTATGCGGGTATTACACATTTTCTCGGCATCAGCCCCATGAGCTTCGAAATGATTTACCAATGATTGAATGAAATGATTTTACCAAATGATTTATTTAAACCGTACATAACGGGATTATTTGCCATTTTTATTGCTATCGTGTAAACTATGACTTTTCGAATGAATCTTCGGTGGTGTTCATACTCCGTTTTATACAGATTTCTCTCACCATCTAGTTGCATCGCCTCTTCTCTTGATACTGCAAATCATACGACTGAAAATTGCTCACCAATATCTTTTGATAATTGTCGCATTCTCCTCAACAGCCTAGTAACAGCAGCAACAAATATATCCCAAAACTCTTGCATACTCTCGCACACCTATGTGCACACGCACACCTCGACATACAGATAAGATGTGTCATGAAAACGAAATAATATTCGTCGACGAAATTTGATGATTTTCCTTATGGCCGGGTGCCTTGAAATTAGATAAAAACAATATGACTTTTATCAGCGAAACTCGATAATTAAGTACATCACCATCGCTAAATATTTCCCTAGGTCTTGCTTTTGTAAAATGATCGCGTGCGGCCATCTTCTTGGTTAGTCGTATTCATTACATCGCTGCAGTATATGCAGAGAGAGAAAGAAAGAGAGAGAGAGAGAGAGAGAGAGAGATTTGTTTATTATGCCTTGGCAAGCCTTTGGCAAAATTATACATTCAAAAGTGATACAAAAAAAAAAAGTAAATAAAGTAAATAAGACTAAAAGTAAGATTAAATATAAATAGAAATACTATAATTAGAATATAAAATATAAATGAAAATATAAACTAAGAATATGCAATTAAAAACAATCTACACTAACATCGTTAACCCTAGCATGTATCTACATAGTTAAATAAATAAGTATAGATTCGATTCTTAAAAACTTCTAAACTCGGCGACGTAGTAATATTAGATGGTAATGAGTTCCAGAAATAAATGCCAGATAGCGAAAACCCTTCATGGTAAGTCGCTGTACGGTGAGAAGGGATGACAAAGCTTGATCGAGGCTGCCTTGAGGGTCGTTCAACTGGAGTTGTTGTTCGTGTAAATAATTCTTGTATGTAGGCTGGTGTACTTTGACGGACAACCTTAAACATAGCTATACCAAGAAAGTAAAGACGTCTTGATCGTACTGTGATCCAGCCAAGTTGACGTCTAAAAGTTGTGATATGAGTGTCCCGTCGTAAGTCAAAGATAAAACGAATACAATGGTTGACAAGGCGTTCTAATTTTGTATTTAGTTCATCTGATAAGTTGTGGTAGACAAGGCAGCAATAATCTAATTGAGGGAAAATAAGAGAAGTGATAAGTAACTTCCTTACTTCCATGGAAAGAGCATTGCGATGAAACTTCAACTTGTGAATAGTAAAATGCACTTTTTGTGATATATGCTGTACTTGAGCTTTCCACGACAAGTTACACTCCATAGTGACACCCAGATTGCGGGCTTCGTTAACGAATGGAAGAATAACACCATTTAGTGTGATCGGTAATATTTCAGAGAAATCCAGCTGGCGGGTGTAAGAATTACTGCCTAGTATAAGAATCTTAGACTTAGAAATATTGAGCTTGAGACCATTTGTTACCGCAAAGTTAGCTATAGCATGGACATCTTCAGATATCAACCTAATGCCCTGGTTGAGTTGTGACGGACAACAATCAAGATAAATTTGGGTGTCATCAGCAAATATCATGTGTTGTGAATTTTGTAATGCAGAACCGATGTCATTGATGTATAGCGAGAACAAGAGCGGTCCAAGGACAGAACCCTGCGGAACTCCTGACGTCGTAGGTAGCCACGTAGAGCAGTCTCCGTGATCATCAATAACTGCTTGAGTTCTTCCTGTCAGATATGAGAAAATCCAGTCAAGAACCGAATGAGAAAGTCCGATCTTCTTTAGTTTCAAAAGAAGTTGTAGATGCGGAACTGTATCAAATGCTTTACTAAAATCAAACAAAATTAGGATGGTCATGCGTCTTCTATCTATATTACGCCTAACATCTTCGCAAATACGCAGAAGGGCTGACTGAGTGCTGAACCCACTACGGTATCCTGATTGACGTGCATCAAATATCTTATTGCTATCAATCCAATCAGTCAGTTGTCTATGAATAAGCCGCTCAAGTATTTTCGACACTTCAGACAGATTAGCTATTGGTCTCGTATCTGATGGTGAGAGAGGCTTTTTTATTTTAGACAAGGGCCGAAGAAAAGCTTTCTTCCAGTCCTGAGGAAACTCTGAAGATACAAGAGAGAGGTTAAACATAGCTGTTAGGATAGGGCAAGATACCGTAAGCGATTTGAATAAAGAGAACATGGAAATACCATCGGGACCAGCTGCATACGATGTTGAGTTTGAGTTGCCGGAGATAGTAAGATGTACTTGTGCGCAAGTAATTTCGGAAAAACTAAACGTTGGACGAACTGGCTGGATATTGGAACTGAGCCTACAAAACTCATCATGCGAACACGGTGGCAGTTGACTAGATATTTCAGAATAGAATGCATTGAGTTCCTGCGGTCTAAAAAATTGAGTGGGGGATGCAAAAGATGACTTGACGAGGCCGAGTTTTGCTAATTCTTTCCATAATCTGCTGGGATCTGTGTTGCTAGACAGCCTTTGAAAGTGGAAATCATTTTTTGCTTGTCTGAGATCCTTCTTAAGCGTGTCTCTATACTCTCTAAATATCGCCATATCGAGTACATTACTAGATCTTTTAGCAATCGTGTATAGGGTGTTACGTTGAGCTATACGATTTTTCAATTCCAGTGAGAGCCACGGTGCTGGTGGCCGACATATACGAAATGAACGGAATGGAGCATGATAATCCAATGACGTGAGATACGCTTCGGATACTGTTTCAACGATCATGTTAATACCTAATGGTATGTTATCAATGAGACCGGAATTCCAACTAAATCTAGTACTAAAATCAAATAATTCAGTAATATTAAATATATTAGATAAATATTCACAAAAGCTAGTTTCATTAAAATTGCGGTACGCTCGCCGTGAGATAATACGGTCTTCAGGAGGCTCGACGTCGAGAGAATAACTGAGTTCAAGAAGATCATGACCTGCTATGAAAGGGGCCTCCGATTTGACAAAGGAATGTACTTTTTCTTTATTGTCAATAATGAAAACATCGATCCATGAATCAGAGTTGGTTAGGTGATGAGTAGGTGCAGAATCAACAATATGAAATGAGAGCGAGAGAGTTAATTGGCGCAGGTATGACGATTCATAATTAATGTTACTCAGGTCGCAATTAAGATCACCTGCAATAATTATATTCTCGTAAACATGTGTAAAATTAGATAATACTTGAATGAAGTCGTCAAACATAATACCTTTTGGTCGCCTGTATACTGAAGCAAAAAGAAGCTTCTTCGTATTCGAGCTAGTAATTTCGACGATCAAATATTCTGGTGCATTGGAAAACTGATTTGGAGAAGACGCTAATACTTTTGCTTTAAGGGAATTATGGATGTAGCAAGCAACTCCACCCCCTTCTTTGCCTTCTCGATCGTTGCGAATTAGAAAATATTCGTTAATGCTTATTAGGTCATCGGCAACATATGAATGAAGCCATGTTTCGCTTATCGAAACTATGTGATAGCTATGTTCAATTATGGTCGATTGAATAAGTTCAATGTGACCTCGGATAGAATTTGCATTGAATTGTGCGACCTTTAAAAGTGACGAAGATGGTGGAGGATGCGATAGAACAGGATTTGACTGTGGTAGTCAAACTAATTTTTCTAAGTCAGTTTCTTCGGTAATAATAACTGGCGCTTGCCCATCTCCTTTACGCACATGAATCATGCCAGAGCGAACCCACACATATTTGTAATTGCGTTCAGAAGCTCGAGTTTTGGTGAGGCGTAGAAGCTTGTAGAGTGCTGCAGGAAGAAACTCATTTATAAACACCACTCCTTTACTGTCCAGACCGAAAACGTTTTTGAGGGACAGATTCTTCTTTGTTCGCTTTATGTCTATAATATAATCTTTAATTTGATGAGATTTCAAAGTCAGCATCAAAGACTTCGATGTTCTTTGGTATGGTGCTGATGAGGTGGATTCACCATTAGTTTGCTCAATAGTCGAGAATTTCCTCTTATTGTTGAAACAACGAATGTCTAAAACGTCACCGAGGAGGTTTGAGATTCCTAGGGCGCGAAAAACTTTTTCAACTATCTCCTCGTCAGAATCTTCGATAGAGAGAGGTAATCCAGAAAGTGTTATCTCAGCAGAAAGAGACGGTGTAATCGCCGATACTGAGGAGTTAGTCCTAATCATCGCGAGTTCAGATGATAGGTTAGCATTCTGCTGAGATAATTGAACAATGTTTGCTTCAAGGTGTGAAATTCTTAACTCATGCGCTTCAAGTAATCTTGTGTGGTTTTGGATGCAATTTAGCTTATCGGTGTGATCTTTGTTTACATTTGTCTGCTGAGCAATAAAAGCACTGAGTTGGCCATGCATGGCTATGAGGAGTTCCCTATCTGACATGTTGAGAGCATGTTGTTGACTCGTAGGTGAACACTGTTGAACAACATTAGCATCGTTGACAGGCGGACCGATAAAATCTTCGGATGTATTAAGCATACTATGATGATCTCCTAGAGATGGTTTTTTTTTATTCTCAGATAGTGTTGAAGTTAAAGCTAAACGTTTATGGGATGACGGTGGTGATCGTTTCAAGTTAGGCATATTGGATAAATGCAAAACACAGCAAGTATTAGCTGATTTAGATGAAAGATACGCTTTTCCGCAACCAGGGTGAAAAGATTTCAAGCAAATTGGGCACAAGGCACTGCTATTCGCAATGAGTTTGTTACACTTATCGCACTTAAGATTAGACATACGGAGCAATAGATCGTTGGATTACAAAAAATCCAAGAGAGAGAGAGAGAGAGAGAGAGAGAGAGAGAGAGAGAGAGAGAGAGAGAGAGAGCGTGTTAAAGGAATATATATAAAAGTGAGCCGCTTTGAAAATTCTCTAGTCAATTGTCTGATTTACTGTAGTTACTACTACTACTACTACTCTAACAGCACAATCATCGTCGGAGTGGTAAAGCGCTCATTGATAAGAAAATTGATAGAGTTTATATTGAGGGGTAGACCGTCGTTGCGTTCGTGGTGGGGGAGAAGTACTTTACAGATCACCCTATGGGAACTTCCGACACAGGCGGTTGTTCGTAAAATTCGCGGTATGCTGTGCGAGTGTCATCAGCGCGATTTAGTTGACGCGTATAATATTGGATTGTTTGATAATCAAATAATTATTGATTCGGTGGTGCGTGTTATTCGTCGACGCGGTTGGCTGAATGAGCCTGCTCTGCAGCTCATACTCAATGAAAGACGTAAGTAATATACAGCGTTAATTACTTTTATTTTATTCCCTTTATTTCATAAGATTTTTATATAGTTCGACGGTATGAAGACGAAGAAATGGGATCCGACACCTATGATTTCGATGAGGAGGGTAGAACCGATTCAGATGATCATAGCAAAGACAACGATGGTAACAGCTTCGCAGGGAATCGTTGGATAAATTTTACCCAGCCATTCTATAAACCAACAAACGGTCTTTTCATGACCGGCCCCGCGAGAGAAGAAGAAGAAGAAGAAGAAAAAGAAGGAGGAGGAGGAGCAGGAGGAGCAGGACGAGGACGATGACGAGGAGAAGGAGGAAGACGAGGACGATGTTGAGGAGGAGGACCCGATAGATTCAGGTAAGCTTTTAATAATACAATTACGCTGAAGAAAATAAATAAATTACGGGGATAATGATAGTAAAATGAAAAAACAGGGTACGAATCGGATCCAAATGTTTTTCATTTTGTACGATCCACTGTACCGAGACCACCGACAATCGAGTTGGTTTACGAAATGCGTCGGCGGTTTCCGGGTGCAGTCGATGGATTTGAAGACTAGAAGCAAATATAAGGTTGTAATTCTTACATTACACGATTTATATTGTTACGTCAAATCCGCGCGGTGTTTTTACAAAAACCGACAAATTTAAGACGTGTGAGGCGTTTCGGGGTGAGTTTTCCGTACTCTGGTCAAGGAGAATGAATTCTCCCTTTACCACACCTGACAAGAAACACCGAAGACGCAAGCCCCCTTTTGAGTCTAACCTTTCGGAAAATTACTCGGGACAGGGCTGAGAATGCTCGTTGATTATTCGCGTTAACCCGTCACTCGTCTCGATAAACTAAATTGATAAATTACCCCGCGGAGGAAGGGATTTTAGGTGGGAAGGGAAGTGGAAGGTTACTTTCACTTGGGGAAAAATTTACGGAAATATCAGATAAAATAAATTAGAAAAATTGCGTTGGTACTTACGTTTGGTTTGCTGGTGAAGTTGTTTCTCCCGTAACCGATGCGTCGAAGGGAAAATTAATGGCAATCGTTTGTAAAAAAAAATCTTTACACTCGGTGAATCGTGAAGCTGTTAGACTTTATTCAAATAACCGAATAATTGATACACGTACATTTGCTATTACCGTGCGCGAGCGATCGTTATTTCTCGACACAATATACTTAACGCGATACTTGTGGTTCGATAAAACAGTAAAACGAAATAAACAGTGTGGACTTGTACAAAAACGGCAGAAAACAATTCAATTCAATTTCTTTAGATAAATTCCGTATGATTAAAACTGACAAAAAAGTAAATTCGAACTGAATTTAGACTGTTCGACCGTTTTTATTTTCAGTACTCACTCTGGACTTTAGCTGACTCTACAGGGTGGGGTTCCTCCGCGGTAATTATCGCCAACGGGCTGTCTACTGACTGCCCGGCGACTGACTGTATTATCAACTGTATACTCTTGGTGCTAACTGTTAATTGCCTTTTTTCGGGCATTTTCCCGTCCTTATATAGGTCCTAGAGGGCTTAATTTTCTATGCGGGGGTTTCTTGGAATTACAATAGAACTCGGACTTTGGACTTTACCGATAATCCATTTTTTCCTCTAGCTGTGATGTCGTCGTCGTTCGATTCCTTTCCTGAGTTGCATGCGAGGCGATACCACATATCGTGAAGTAGTTGAAGGACTATTCCTTGCTTTGGTGGCACGCGTCGAGATAGAGAGAGAGAACGAGAAAGAGGGAGAGAGAGAGAGAAAGAGAGAGAGAGAGAGAGAGAGAACGAAAAGCGCTAGGGCTTTATTTTGTATGTGGGGGATTCTTGGAATTATAATAGAACTCGGACTTTGGACTTTATCGATAATCCATTTTTTCTTCTAGCTGTGACGTCATCATCGTTCGACTCTTTTCTTAAGTTGCATGCGAGGCGATACCACATGTCGTGAAGTAATTGAAGGATTATTCCTTGCTTCGGTGGCACGCGTTGAGATAGAGATGGAGAGAGATAGAGAGTGAGAGAGAGAGAGAGAGAGAGAGAGAGAGAGAGAGAGAGAGAGAGAGAGAGAGAGAGAGAGAGAGATTGATTGATGTTTATTAGCTTTCTCAGCTATTTTATACACAGTGTTACATATTTTTCTTACATCTATATACATCTTATCTTACTGTTGACACAACATAGTCCTTTAACATTCGTTTAAACTCTTCTAATTTTTCGCAACCTTTCAGTTCAGTTGGCAATGCATTATATATTTTCACTCCTTCATAGTACATAGTCATTTGTGCACTTCTCGTTCTTCTAAATTGTATTACTATATTTTCCGCTTGCCTTGTTTCCCTACCACTCTTCGTTCCTACTATTTGTAGCCGATTTTTAAATTCTTTTGGCAGTAGATTTTTCACGGCTTTAAAGATAAATGTACAAACGTTATAGTACAACCTTTGCCTTATGGACATAAATTGTACCGCGCTCAGCATATCTTCTACCTTCGTATAGCGGTTGCATTGTAATATAACCCTCATTACTCTGTTCTGCGCGATCTGCAGTTTTTTCAACTCTGTTTCACCTATAGCTACTAACAGTGTTGCACAATACTCAAAGTGAGGTGCTATGATTGCTTTATATATCACACATCGCGTATACGCAGATACATAATTCCCCATTCTGTTTAGAAAGCTCGTTTTTTTCCTCTGGACACAAATTAACTATATCATTTATATATATAATAAACAGCAACGGCCCTAGTACTGACCCCTGCGGTACCCCATATTCGTTGGGAATAACTTCAGACCATTTATCATTGAATCGAACTTGCTGTGTTCTATTTCTTAAGTACGTTCTGAACTACTCTAATACCCTGTCTCTACCAGGTGTATGCATAAGTTTTTTCCGGTTTAACTAAGAGATGGCGCCAGCGAAAAGTACGCAGCGTATCAATTTGACACATACGTCATTTTGTTCGTCTGACATTAACCTACAAACACACACAAGTTGAGTCCGCCAAAAACTAGCGTCTTTGTTTTATCGTTCAGTGATCATGTCGAGTTTTGTGCCTGAAAAAGAACATTTGCGGCACGCATTGCTTTTCTTATTTAATCAAAAGAAAAAGGCTGCTGAAAGTCAACGTTTGCTGGTAGAAAAATATGGTGAACACGCTCCATCGATTAGAACATGTGAGACATGGTTTCGACAATTTAAAATGAATTTGGTGATTTCAATGTGAAAGACAGTGAGCGCTCTGGTAGACCACAAAAATGCGAAGACGAGCAATTGCAGTCGTTATTGGATGATGACCCAACTCAAACTCAACGGCAATTAGCAGCAGCATTACATGTGTCACAAGAAACAATCAGCAGATGTTTACGAGTAATGGGGAAGATCAATAAACTCGGTAAATGGGTCCCACACGATTTGAATGAACGTCAAATAGAAAATCGCAAAGTCACTCGCCGTCTCACACAGCAAAAGCAGTGAAAGACACCTTGAAATCGCTTGGATCGGACATCCTTCCGCACCCGCCGTATTCGCCAGATCTGGCGCCATCTGACTATCACCTCTTCGCATCAATGGGGCACGCGCTCCCAGAGCAGCACTTAAGCAATTTCGAGGAAGTTGGAAAATGGCTCGACGAATGGTTTGCCGCAAAAGACAAGCAGTTTTTCTGGCATGGTATTCATAAGTTACCTGAAAGATGGGCGAAATGTGTAGAAGCCGACGGCCAATATTTTGAATAAAACAAAAATTAATTTCCCTTGAAAATTACGTGTTTTTTTAACCAAAAAACCGGAAAAAACTTATGCATACACCTGGTAATTCCATATTGGTATAATTTGTCTAATAATATATCCCTGTCGATTGTCTCAAACGCTCTTTTTAAATCCATGAATATTACTCCTACCATTTTTCCTTCACTAATGTACACTTTCCATTCATCTACAACAGTTTGAATCGCCGTTTTACACGAATATTGCTTTCTAAATCCTGACTGATGCTCCGTTATGATGTCATTGGTTTCTAAATATTTTTCAATTTGATTTTTTACTACTAATTCGAGCATCTTTTCGTATAATGGCAACATATTAATTGGTCTGTAATGACTTGCTTATATGGCTTTCTTTATTTTTGGGATCGGTATAATTGTAGAAGTTTTCCAGCTGTCCAGGCAACATCCCTCCCGTAGGGATCCATTTATTATTTCCATAAATTCCTCTTTTATTGCCCTGAATGCCATTTTTAGTATATCACTTGATATTCCTTCTTCCGTTCCCTTCTTTTTCGGAAGTCCCATCACTATCTTCTCCAGATCCTTCATTTCAATATGATTGAAGTTTTCCATTATACTTTTATTGATCATCCTTATCCCTGTTATAATTCTTCTTCGGTTTGGACTTCCAGACGTATCCCGTTGTATTGAGTTAACTATATTCTTTACACTTTGCACATAGATCACATTAAATTTATCAGGTATACTACCTCCCATCATGTCATTCAATATCTAAAAATCTATATTCTCTACTTCTCTAGTACCCATTGATTCTCCTTTAATTACTTCTTTTAACGTTTTCCACATTTTTGTCGGATCCTTCTTATTATCGTCTATCATCTTTTCATAATATTCCTTCTTCTTTTCTCTTATTAATTTAGCATTCCTTTCTACTTTAAATTGCTGACAATGCTCCTCCAAACCAGTAGTAATTGCTACTCCGTATGCCTTATCTCTTCTTCTTGCAGCTACTATTATGTCTTCTGAATACCATTTTTTTCCTTCCCATACGCTTGGAATCTTCACTATATTTCTGGGTGCAAACCTATCTAGAGCACCCACTATGTTATCAACGAGCATCCTTGCTCTTTGGCTTACTTCTACCTCTTGAACTTGTCTTGTGGTAATGCTTAACATGCGTGTAAATTCCTTCACATCAATTTTACTATAGTTTCTTGTTTTCTATTCTCTATACTCATTCCTTTCCTTCCTGTTACCTAATATGACTTTTATCCATGCATGATCCGTTATCTTTGGCTCATGTTCCACCTGCACTTGTGCACACCTATTAGCAAATTAAAAATCGATAGTAGTTCGACTGTCTTGCGTTATTCTTGTTGGCTTATTAACGTATTGCTTTATTCCTAGACTCAGCATTCCTGTTATCAACCTCTTTTTGTAGAACGTTTCTACCGTGACATCTATATTAAAATCACCTATTATCAAACAGTCTTCTTTTATTGTTAGTCCCTCAGTTTTGTTTTCTATGTGTCTTATAAATTCAGCATCCGACGCACTTGGCGAATGATACACAATGACTATCACTCCTTTATAATGTTCATCCTTGACCTCTATTCCAGCACACCAACTGTTTGATTCTATTTTATTTATTGGTATCATATCATATTTAATATCATCTCTTATGTATAAGATTGCACCACCTGTATTTCTATTCTCCGCATCACATCTGACTGCACTATAGCCCGGCATATACACTTCTCTGTCACCAATTTCAGCTGTCACTCTGGTCTCTGATAACGCTATGAATGCGGGTTTCATTTTATCCACTATTTGGTATCGTATTTCATCCTTATGTGCTATCAGACTTTGTGCATTTGTATACCATAGCACTTCCTCCTTCAGTAATTGCTAATCGTCCCATCCTGCTCTCCTCTTCTCTTCTTGGATGGCTCTTTTGTACGTTGGGCATTCCCGATCTAATGCATCATGTTCTATGTTTATCTCTAAGTTGTATGCTTGGTTTTTAAACATGCAGCTTATGCACTTGTTTTTCGTCGCTGTACTTTTACTCGTTTCGTGATTTCCCGCACATTTATGGCATGTTTCCTCTCTTGTGCAGTTCTTGGCTATATGATAGTAGCCCCAACATTTATAGCATCGCTTCACATTGACGTGGTTGTAAACCGGACATTTTCTCCAAACCACGCTGATCTACCTTGGTTCAGTATCTCTTGGTAGATTCCTTCATCCACTATCGTTATTACTGATCCTTCGTGTCTCTCTTCTTTGTTTATTCTTTTAACAATTTTCATCTCCCTTCCTTCTTTTTCTTCCATTGCATTCTGTTTCTTTATTGTTTCAACCAGCTCATCATCCGCCAGCTCTAGTTCGTCCACTTCCATGTTAACAATCTTAATTTTTGGTTTTTGTTGCTTTGTTTCCATAACTTTAAATCCCTCGCCCATTTTCTCT